>JAQGAO010002762.1:0-18672 GCA_034697705.1 Ommatoiulus sabulosus
CCGCTACAAATCAAAAATTGTATGAATTTTCTCGTTTATTTCTAAATAAATAATTAAATAAAGGAATAATGCAAAATAACATATGGATCGAATGAGCCTGCACGTCTTCAAGTGCAATATTTTGCCACAGTAAAATTATGAAGAACCCCAACATATCTGAACTAGGCGGAGCCAGCACGCGTCGTCTGCTTATGAAAGTTTTCTATAAATGGCGCTGGTGATTTCATGAGATGGCACAATAACGCAAACTGTTCATAGTTTGTCTTAGAGCCATATACTGTATAGTAAGAATAATGCGAGACAGATTGTTCGATCACTTGGAAGTTGCTCAGCGAAATGATAAATGCAAATTAGACGTGGAAAGCTTAATTCTAGGGGTCGTAATCAGTGAGGGCTAGCCTGTTTATGCGTTTATTTTGGTTGCAAATAGGTCGACTAGCTGCTTCTATAGGCACATTTACTTAATGGACGAGGTTGATGAAATGCCTTTTGATCCGCTAATTACGTGGAATGACTTCGTTTGAGCAAGCAACGATTACTTTTCGGTCATTTATTAAACGAATCAATTAGGTGGCAAGAGACTCAGTCTGCTGCATAACCAACTGAGAGTAGATTTCGGTTGAATGACAACACAGGCCTGGCTGCGTTTCGTACATGAAAAGAGGAAAGAGCGAGAGGCTCGAACAAATTTTGCAAACTTTTGGACCTTTTGTGTCGAATCGATACTCGACCGGGATACGTTTCTCGATAATGCGATCTATTTTTATTATTATTAAACATTACGCTTGATAAATGAAGTGAGATAATGACGAGGCAAGTAAACGCGAGTGGGAGGAAAACAACGGACGAAAAGAACCTAAACGAGTTATAGGTACGGCGGAACAAGAGTGAAAAATTACGGGAAGAAAATGAGATGTTTGCTCGTGACAGCCAGCAGAAATGCTTCGTAATACGTTTTCTCATCACGGGCGAAACGAGATAAAAAAGCATTATTAGATACGAAAAATCCATAAAAGGGAAAGAAAGAAGAAAACATATAAGGTGCGGCTCTATATAAAGGAACTTTTATGTCCAATATGTTGGTCGGCATAAAAAACAACAGCATTAAAAACATGGGGTTGATCAAATTCAGATACGGCCATAATAGGTCAGCAACAGCGTGTGGAATCCATAGTCGTCTGATGCAGCTGTTGTGATTCCTAGAAACAGAAACGGATTTGCCAAACTAAAATGAACCTCAAAAGGACGGCAGTAATGACGTTTCAGAACAGCATATAGTCAGTCCTTCCTTTTTCCTACAAGTTGCGAAATAAAAATTTCCATCCCATATACGCTAACTGATGAACTACCTGTTGATGATATACTGTGAAGAAATATCTTCTTTCGTACCAATTTGATTAATGCAGGTATATTGTGAAAATTAGAAAACTCAATTTAATCTGAAAGTATTTGTTCCGATAAATTATGTCAAAATGCACTATAAATATACTACAAAGTGTACGTGTACTGTAGTATAATAAATGCATAGAATGCGTTATAGATAGATAATGTCATGATAATGCATTCGGAAATTTTCGAATAAGGCAGTTAAACATTAAAAATTCACAATGCATAGAAACATACCATTTCTACAAATCGCGAGATAATGCAATCGTATTAGAATTTTCAAACTACAGTGCACACAAAAATTATTTCTCTGGCCGTATTTTATACTATATTTTTCCTCCTGGGGTTTAAAAAAAGGATTTTCAGAAAGTAAGCTTTGCAAAATATGTATATCTTTTCGAAAGTAATACATTGAGCAAACTGAACTTTTCGCTAGGCAATTTTCTAGTGATTCTGACCGTGCACCTAAACCAAATACTGTATATGTATGCTAGAATCAAAAGCTAGTTGGATAAAAAGTGATGGCCTAAGCCAATCTGAATGATGGTGAATTCTAAGCCTAAAACATGGCAACGAGAATCAGCGCAGGAAATGTAACATTGTAATTGTGTAATGGCCTTTCGGAAATAGGATCTCTGCGACCAAGCCTTCAAATACAAAGTTTCGATATATTCTGAAGAAAAACTAGACTGAAACATCAACAATTTCCTGTTTTTTGTGTAACTCGACCATCTTTACGGGACCATGACAACAGAGTTTCAGCCTGATTGTACGTAGAGGAAAATCAAGCAAGCCATGGAAATCTGGAAGAAACTGAGAGCCAATAAATTTTATACTTTTGCAAGCTTTCCATTAAGATTAGGGAAACTACTAAGAATTCCGACTAGTTTTGTGTGTAAAATGACTATTGTCTTTACAGATAAAAATCAAATTGGGATGAAATTGTTTGAAGCCTCGATAAAAATTGGAAATTGCACGCTGTGTAAAAATGCCCTTATTTGAAACCTTTTTGAACCTGATAAATAAAGATATCCTTAATATCCAGCTTCTCGATATAATCTAATGATAAATGATAAAGGTATATATAAACAACAAGAAGAGGAGCTTCATTGCAATACCATTATGTACGCAGTGTTTGCCAACAATCTGCCACTAACTTTCTTCAGATTTTCTTAAAAATCTGGCCACATCAATATAACAGTATAGAGCATGCCATCATAAATGATTGAAAAGAAAAAAATGGCTGCGATGAAATTCCATTAGGAAAACAGTAAATTGAGGTAAAAGTTCAAAAAATGTTTGATATCTTTTAAGGAGACCTAAAGCTCTTATTCGACTAATGCAGATAATCCACAGCCATTCCTAATTCATGCAGGACTGAGAATTGGTTACATTAGTTTGATAGATGATCCGAGATAGTCTCGAAAAAACGTGATGACTTATATTAAAGTGTTTAGTTAAATATTTATGTTGGTCCGTATCATCTGTCCTAGCAGTAAATACACGTTCCCTCGCGTTTCGCTAAATTGCAAAGATCACTGCACTCTGCTGGGAACGCTCATAAGAGCAAAATCAAACTAAGAGCAGGTATAATCCAAATAATCTTATGAAGCCTAATAAGTGCCACACTTAGGCAGCGGTCTATACATGTATATTGAAAAACCTTACTTGCCAGGATAGTTAAATCTTGCTGAGGATAGCAACGAGACCACTTCTTCTAGCTCGGAAATCACTATCTCAAATACGAAGCCAAAAGCAATTTTATCCAGAAAAGTTCAAAAGACGGTGGTAGAAAATTGGTGGAAAGCTATTTCGGTGAAATTTAAATTCAATTTGTATATCGTGCATCTACATCTACATGTGCCTATGTATGCGGAAGATTAAATACAACAAACAGTACGCTCGCCTTAAGAGTCGCAAATATTTAATCAAAAATTCTCAAAGGCACAAACCTGTAGGACTGCGACGATTCAATACGAAAATTACAATTATTCTGCCGAGACCCGAAATTAAAATATACGGGTAGGCAGAAATCTTTGTTGGAGATATGCTGAAAATATACCTACATGTAGAATAAGAAAACATATTTAAATAATATTTTTTTTAAATGGTGCTTAAATCGTATATTAAAAGTTTCGGAAAATAGACAAATGCATAAGCAGATTTCTGACTAGAAATCTAGGTTGCAGTTTTTCAAACGGACCTTATGCAGATTTAGTCAGAATACCATTATCATGTGACTTATTTCATTCATTGAAGAACTTGTTGCATACAGTAGAACCACATCAATATTTTTTCGTTTAAACCTTAGTTCGTATTATCAGAAGTCTGACAAAGTATAACTTCAACAATAAGAACGAAAGTTTCATCGAAGTTTGGATGAAATAACTTACCTCACTTATATGAATTGTAAGGAGCTGAAACTTATCAGGGAATTCCCCGTTATAACGTGTCTTTTTTCACATTGTCTAATACTACATGTATATTGCTATATACCTTACTTTACTATATTTTTGAAGCAACTCCGTATTTGGAAAATATTTCATGTACTTATTTGGAAATTACTCATGCCCATTGCGCATTTTTATTAATGCATTCTTTAGAAACAAGAGTAAAAAGAATATTTTCTAAATATCTTTTCGTTTAAAACAGTCAAAAATAGGAAGTCCTCCAAGAGGAGCATGCTTGTAAGTTGTAACTATGTTTCAGGATGTAACTTGACCCTGTGCACTGCCGCCATTAATAAGAGTTACAAATTTAAAAAATATACATACTGAATATGCAAAATGGTTACTATAAATTATTCCGTGTTACTTTTTACAAGAAAACCTAAAGCAATACGCTAAGGTCTGATCAATAAGAGCAGTGAATTGATATCTTGGAAAAGAGAAGTGAGACTCAGTGCATTTTTCATTGATATCAGACTTTTAGTAAACATTTTTTACGTAAATGTATATACTATACATGTACGTCGTGAAATTCGCACTATTACTATAAAGGTTGTTGACAAAGCCCACACTTCATTGAAATCGTAGAAGCATTTTCTGCACGTAGGTACAGTGTAGAATTCATCAAAAGTTAACTTGTAGAAATAATGCCTTAAACGTACGTACAACCAATTACAGGAGGAATCATTTACAACAATGCTCAATTTCTTTGCAAAAAATGGAATGAGATTATTGAATTAGCTTGCATGTCAAGACATCAAAAGAAAAGTATTTGTAAAACTCAACTACATGACAGTAAACTAATTACCGACTTATACCAGTCACTCTTTATTATAACACCGCTGTGTTATAAGATTTCATCTACTCATACAGAATTTGTTTCATATTTGAATGAAGAGGAGGATAGTTCAAAAAATCCAAGCATGTACCTCCACAAATACAATGTAATCATATGGCTATAGTCATTTTTTCATAGTTAATTTAATGAGAATATGGTATTTCATAAACAAAATCAGCAAATTCTCTTATAATAATCTCCTAACAGCTGGAAACTATAAAAAAGAAAACTAAGTACATATTGGTTATTTGTACAAGACGAGTCTACGCTCGTGCTTCCTGTACATTCTCATACCGTAAATAAAAATTCATTAACTTAGCAGCAGAGCTGGTAACATTAATCCTAAAAGTATATTAAAGCTAAGAAAATTAAAACTAAATATAATCGGCCGAATATAATGTATTTTACTTCATTGTCCGATTAAAAAGAAATCAAAGATAACAATGAAACGTGCTGATTAAAGCCTACTTTTAATGGTTGGATGATGAGGCACGTGACTGATGTGCCCATAGACACCCCAAGCGCCAGATGGGCCACCTGGTGATGTCCACGATTTGTCGTCTGCAGAGCAGAGATTAGTGCATTGGGGAAATGCGATTCAGCATGCTTTTCACGCATGGATTTTGAGAATAAGAATTCGGAATGAAATAAAGCCATCTGTTTTCTAGAAGAGAAAGTAAAGCATTCAGTCATGAAACTAATCAAAACTGAAAACCAAACGAAGCAATAATGGCCTTAAGAGCTTAGGGATTAACCCGCAACTAGCATTGATTAAGATGAATTTAACGAGAAAGAATGATCGCTGCAAATACCGACTGAAATTTTGAGAAAATGCTCGCGGATGGCATTAGGTCCGTAGGCATTACGAGTTGCCGTAGCAACCACCGGGAGGATTTTATCGCCATAGAAACACGTCCCAGAAAATTACAATTTTCACGGAGCTCAATTCAGCTGGCTAAGAAGTGACGAAAAAAATGGAGCCTTATGACTACGGGAATTAAGGGGGGAGAAAAGGTAGAATAACGAGCCGAAAAGTGTGTGTACACACATTACAGGAGATGAGCAAAGGCACTTTTGTGGCTTCTCGCCAGTGACACGCGCGAAAAATAGGACCCAGACGAGCCACCGGCACGTGTCCCACAGGCTCGTAAAAGTGACGTAGAGGTGCAATTAAATTGCCACTTATTAACGTAATGTTCATCAAGAAAGCATTTTATGGCTGGAAAGCGCCGAAGTTGGGACGCAAACTCGAGCACTTTCTGCTAAGTGATCACTGCAAACCGGGTAGAAATAAATAAAAAATGCGAGGAAGTAAAGTTGTTTCTGTGAGAAAAACCAACGCTTTGGGTACGTTATTTATAAAATATGCGAAATATGAACCACTTTTATAACCCTACAAATTACGAAGAAAAAAATCGCTGTCTTAAATGAAAGCTTCAACACATAAACGCCATGGACTCCTGACGCTCATGTCATGTTATCGTAACATAATCCATTTATGGAAACATGAACCTATAGGATATCGGCAAGTTATGAGGTTCGCTTTGATGCTGAAAACTTAAGTTTTTTTTTCTTCAAAAATACCTCAAAATAAAAAATAAAAAACGGCATATTAGTCTTATTGGATCTTATTTCACTAAAATAATTAGGTCCACCGAGCGAAGCTTACAGTTCAGTGTATATTGTATGCTGTATGCATGAACGAATCGCATCATCAAGAATGTATATACACGTTTTCTAAAACTTGTACTGGATTGCGCGTCGAGCTAGATTGGAAGTTGAAGGATAGATGTATTCATCATTACATGTTTTAATGAGTCCTTATAGCAAATTAATGTCTATCCATAAACAAATTTGTAACAAGAAAACATTTCCCCCGATTAAAAACATAAGAGTTGAAAATCTAATTAGCTCTTCGTGCAATAATGCACCGTACGAGTTACGTGCATCCCTTAAAGCATAAACAAATGTTTATATGCAGTTCTAAATTTTTGTAAACCAATCAAATTAGGCCTATCTAATGAACGCGATCTTTTCCATAAGTATTACGTGCTAATTAATTCGCATGAAAACAATGGTTTCCATTATGTAATGAAGAAACTGTAGACCATTACACTTAGAGCGAACCAAGGTCTACAGGCGAACGACCATGAACAGTTGTGGTCAACATCTACATGTCATATACATGTATAGCATAATTGTAGCACACGTGACTTCACGGCATCCAAAGTACGATTCGCAAACAAATTCCGTCTGAGTACCCCTAATATTTTCGCAAGAACTTTTCGAAAACGTTGCAAAATATAAAACTTTATTGTTCAAATATGCTTATTTAAATAAAGTTATTCTGGATACGTATATTATATATATATAGCTCTATTTGTTCTCCGGTTGCTGTAGTTGCGTCATACGGTGAAATCTCACATTGCACAGGGTATCCGCCAGTATCGTACTACATTGTATACGATGTCTAGACCACAAGAGCACGCTTCCAATATCTAAAACTTGAAAATACGATGTCCACATCTTGAGAACTTAGTTCTACTGTGGGGCCATTCAAAAAGGACGTCCTCAACATTTTCCTAGAATTCGACTCCACCCCTACCCCCTACCCCCTCCCCTGTCCGCATTGTGTCCGGTCAATCAGGACCCCCCACCCGTCCGAAACCTAAAAAAATGTATTCGGAAAATTTGGGAAGTTTTGCAAATTTGTACTCGGGAAACGTAAATTTTGTACTTCGAAAAGGTTGCGATTTTTGCCAATTTGTCTTCAGAATCTTTTGGAAATTTTGCAAATTTCTCCTCGGAAACTGTTGACATTTTTACAAATCTGTACTCTAGAACAGTTGAAAATGTTGAAGATTTGTACTTGGGAAAACGTGGAAAATGTTGCAAAATTGTCCTCGAGAAAACGTGGAAAAATTTGTAAAGATGACCTCGGAAAAGGTTGAACATTTTGCAAGTTTATGCTCAAGAAAAATGAAAATGTTTGCAAATTTTTACTGGGAAAATTTGAAAGTTTGCAAATGGACCCTGAGCTTTTAAGTTCTCTGACTTTTCCAGGTTTTCCAGGACTGGAGGTACCGTTTGCTGACTTTTGCAATTTATAACACATCACCTATGCGATATTGCGCTAAATTTCCCTTTTATGTTGGTAGCTGATTTTATTTGGCATTTATTACATGAGGACGTTTTTATTGAATGGCCCCTAAATGTTCGAGGGACAATCGGGCATCGCTTGTCATTGCAGTTGTCTATTCATTCACGTTGCGAAATTCACAATTTCTAGTTCTATATATTTTAACAACGTTCGCTGTAAAAGGACAAAATATTTCATTTTCTTTCTAAAACTATCTTGAATTCATCGAGCTGATCGAACGAATGAATGAATCGAACGTCAATTCAACTTATAGGCAACGATAATACAGTAGAATGGACGATTTTTTATTTAAAAAAAATCGATAATACGTTTGAATGTAAATAGGATTGATATATACGTTAACTTTGTGATGTCACAAATTACCAGCTATTCAAAATACAGGGTGCGTCGCGCTTTCCAATTCGCCGAATGGTACTGTGCTTATATATACAGAATAACGTAAATGCACGCGCTCGAAAACGAACCAATGCGCGTAATGTGCCAGTCTACGTGTATAATATATACTCGAGTACTTTATATTCTTAATAAACGTTAATGGTATACACTGTACTCGCGATCGTAAGCTTTACGAATCGTAGTTTGCCAGTCGTATAGTCACGGGTGTAAAAGGAGAACATTTTTCATTTTTTTTTTGTTGCTAATTTTTTAAACCAATGAGCGTGTCGATTTTGCGCGCATGACTTCACGACTGAAAAAGTACGATTCGTAAAGCTTCGGTCTGGTTACCCTTTATAGTAATTCAGTATGTTTTTTTCTAAAAAAAAAAAAAAAAACAATAGTCGCGGAACTCAGGCACAAGCTTTACGGAACGTATTATAGTACGATTCGTAAAGTTCGTAAAGTCTGAGTGCATGATTATTTTTTAAACAGTATACATGTAACGTAACTCGGGCAAAAGGTTTACGAATCGTACTTTTCGTAGTCGTTTAGTCTCGCGTGTATAAAAGGAGAGCCTTCGATGGTTTGAATCAAGCGATGACCTCGAGTGAATTATTGAAACCAATGAGCGAGTCGATTCTGCGCATGTGACTTCCCGACTGCCAAAGTACGATTCGTAAAGCTTCTATCTGAGTACCTTTATTTTCTATCTATCTATAACGAACCGCCTGAGAACGAAACTAAATCGAAAAAGTTAAAAAAAACTAAACAATGTTAAAAACATTCGCGTGAAAAATTAAAGCATTTACATGTAATGAAGTTGCTTCAAACTTCGATTAACTCTTAAATCGACGATTAAAACGAGGTTTAAATAGTCGCCTCCGTAGCCGCTCCTCCTCCTCCTTAACCGTTTAACGCGGAGTTAACGCTATAATTATAATAACGACCCGTTGCATCGAGTAATTTAATAGCCCATTAACTATAGCAGTTAAGGATTTTCGATGAGTGTGTATAGCACTTAAGCGTAGAAGCTCAATTGGCTTTGGTTGATGCAACCGGCTGTTAACGGTGGAATAACGTTCAGTTAAAATTGCTATAATGCTCGATTGCACCAATCTGTTTAACGAGGAGTTCGGTCCTTTTAGTCGCGCTGATATGCACAAATGGACTTAATTGACGAACTCTAATTAGGCGTTAAATGGGTTGGTGCAAACGATAGTAAGATAATTAGGATATGAGATGAGGTAATGATAATCAAAAGTAAAATTTGTCATTTTTGAAAGACCCAAATCTAAAAAATGCCTCGAGATAAATTTGTAATTAAATACACATGTATTTAAAAAGTAACGACTGTATAATATATTTTCAAAACACTTATTCAACTTGTGATAATGGATAGAACTGCAATGCATTACAAATGTCCCTAAACAAATACATTCATCGATCAATGCGTTGAAAAAACATTCAGCAATGCAGTATATATTGTTAAAATAATACATTATGTATTGCAGTATATATTTAAAAGTATATTCAGATGTCTTTCAAAAAATTGGTACACCTTAGGTAATTCTAAATGCATCGCTAGTATATTTAAAAATACATCAGGTAATCGGTTTAAAAATACATTAGGCAATCTATTTAAAAAACATCAGTTAATCTGTTTAAAAATACATTAGGTACATTGTAATCTATTTAAAAATATATTAGGTAATATGTTTAACAATAGGCTACATTAGGTAATCTGTTTAAAAATACATTAGGTAATATTTTTTTAAAATGGGTATATTGGCGATATTTTGAAATAATCATGGAACATTTGAGGTCACTCTAAATGCATCGCTGGTATATATTTTAAAATATATTAGATAAATGTAGACATTGATATATTATATTTTTGAAAAATATTTAACAAATATATTTGAAATACATTCAGATAAAATATGTGACATCTAATGTCTTATTCCTTAAAAAAAATAAGAAAAAGAAAATATACTAAAGTGTGCGTGAATTAAAGATTTAAATAAAAATTAAATAAATTAAATAAATAAAAATATATAAATGTTCTTTATGTTTAATACTACGCAGCACTCTACTTAAATACAATGTATTAACGATGCATTTAGAATGTTTCAATCCGTACCGGTTTTCGTAGCACGTTTAAATATATTTTAAATTTATAAATACATCGCTCGGTTTGAATTTTAAGTTTTTTTTATTACTAGAAAAATGTATTTCCGAGGATACGTTTTAGACGCGGATTAATGTAAATGATGAAAAAATAAAATTTGTTATTTTCGAAAGACAACAATGCCATAACGGATATTCAACAGTTTGTTAATTTCTTCTTATTCATTTTCTCAACCTCAAGAGGTTGGAAAAACGTAACGAAGTGGCGATCTAAGACATTGTTGATCGTAATTTGTTCACATACACGCAAGAAAATCCACGCCTCGTAACAACGCCGGAACAAATCCTCTTTTTATGTCCTAATTTCTAAGCAGTTTTAGTATTCGTAATATACGAGACTTTTATTGTCCTCAATTGTTGTCACGTCGTTCTCGATTTTAAAAAAACAAAAACCAAATTCCGAGTTATTACACGAGACAAAAATAATTACAGTACGTGCTACATCATGCATTCATTTTTGAAAACAATGAAATATATTTTCATCCAAAGTTATTGTTAAATGTTTTCTCGTATAAGGTTAAAACATATCGTGATTTTCTTATTATTTTTCAGGATCCAAAATATGAAAAAAATTAATAACTAAAATATTACCGATATATTTTAATATTTAAATTGTAATTTGACCGATAATATATTGATATATATACAATAATTTGATATACAAATTAAGAAATGTACGCGATCAAAAATATATTTCAATCGTTCATATAAAAACATAGTTTTCCACTTTCTAAAAATCGTACAATAACTCGAACGAGATAATTTATCAAATGCTGAATAAATAAATGATCGGTGATAATACGCATAATATATAAAATGTTATATAATATCGAAATATAAAATATCTTAATCCGAATAATATTTTCGATATTAATTTCTTATTAGAAAATTAGTTTAATATAATTTAATGGTATAATATACGACGATATATTATACGATGAAAAGTGTAATTAAATTTCCAAAAAATATATTTTATCATATCGTTACAGCATCGTTGAATGCATTTTTGGGAGTAGACTACATTTTAATACGTGGTGGTAAATATATTTATTAAATTATTTGTAATACGTATATAATTTAATAAAACGAGATACATTTTTAATTATATCGTATTTTATTTCATAAATTGTAAATGGTATCGTATCATAATTTTTAAATGCTATCGATTTAAAATTTACGATACGTAAACGATTAATCGATATGATTAATTTTTAACAAATTTGAAAAATATATTTTGTAATGTAGGCTATCGTTGAATCTATCGTATAACGCAACGCGATACCGTTATCGTATCTGACAATGCGTAATAAAAAAAATACATTATATTTAAAATATATTTGTATATTTCATGGCCTATATCAACTCATATTGACAAAAATTCACGACGCGGTGCATGGGTTTTAAGTCTTTCAAAAATGACGTATTTTTACTTTCGATATGAAAATATCTTCAGAAATACGAAAGGCGAGTATACAAGTATGCTCGGAATATTTATTAAGAAATTGAGCATTTGCTTTTCTTACCTTTGCGAGGCCGGTATCCACAATACATGGAATAGCTTCTGAGTAACAACTTTCACCATCATTCGTCGAAAACCGCGGGTTAGAACTTTTATAAGCGTAGTTTCAGTCGCCAACTTCGTTATAAACGAACTCGACGAAACTTAACTGTTATAACGAAGTAAAAAAAAAGTCGTACATATATATATAGCGAAAGACGAAGATTTTATAGAATTGGAGACTGGTGGGAAGGCACGGGCGTTGAACGGGGAGTGTTTACGGTATACGCGAGAATATATATTTCGGATATAACGAAAATTCGTAAAAACCGTATAAAAAACGCACTTTTTGGTTCAAAATTCCGCTAGAAGTACATGATCTCGTATACGATGAGTAACCGAGTACGTTATGAGTTGTTGTGTTTGGGGTACGCAGTGAAGATGGACGATATATAGGCAGACAACGTGGTTAGGATGGAGGACCCAGCACGCGCGATTTTGAGCAAAGTCGAAGCCAGATTGGGTAAAATGGCGAATCGCGATGAACGCAGAACACGCCGCTAAGCCTAACCATGTATACGCACGAGGTGAAGCCGGTTCCTCGAATAACGACGTAGAGAGGGGTGAAACGAGTACCCTTTTTTTTTGTTAAATGTTCGTTGTTTTTCTTCGCAGCCAACCTGGTTAGGATTTTACTCGACGGTTAATCCCAACCCGTATAATGAAAATCAGCGCGAGTGGGGGGTCAACCCGACGCGGATGTCCACGGGATAGGAACGAACCTAAAAGTCGACGTTTTTCGGTTTTTCCGGAAAACTTTTTTTGGGAAAAGAAAAAAAAATATGGCGGAAAACATCCGTCTCCAACTCGGTTGGGATCTCGCGCACGTGCGACGTATTACGGGCTAAGCCTAACCGGTGTTCACTATACTCGAATAAACGAAGAACTATGTCCGGAACTGTCTGAAGAAAAAAAGATGAAGAAGACGACGACGAATTAAACAAAAGTATGGAAATAATATCGTTCGATAAACGTCCAATGGCGGTGACCCGGCGCTGGTCTACTCCCTGGTTAGGATACGCCGTCAGTGCGAATCTCGTCGGGATATTTCGTCCTAATTTATCGTTTCGAATTCCCAAGAAGAATTGATGAATTGACGATGAATTGAATTGAATCGAATCGAACGAAAGTTTGTAGAAGTGAAATTCGTCGGTCTGCTATCTGGTTAGGATACGATGTCAGTGCGAATCTCGTCGGGAAATTTCGTCTTAATTTCTCGTTTCGAATTCCCAAGACGAATGAACGAAGACGAAGGCGGCGATGAGTTGAATTGAATGAAATTCGTCGGTCTACTAAACGAAGACGATGAATTGAATTGAATCGAACGAAAATGTAGAAGCAGATTCGTCGGTCTACTACCTGGTTAGGATCGGGTTTTGTCCGGCACGCGCTATAGGCGACGACGACGCCCCCGCAACAGTTGCGCTTTTTCAGAGTACGGTATACTCGTTGAGTAACCCAAACGCGTGGTTACGTCTATACACGCAACGTGGTTAGGACGTGGTTAGGATCGCGGTTAGGATAAAGGTGATGGAAAAAAACCGAAAGGTTTATTAATATTATTTATTTTTTAATTTGTCGAAAATTTTCACGAATTATACGAAATATGAGAAGAAAAAAATGTAACAAAACAAAACAACGAAACATTCAGAAAAATTGGTATATAATAAGAATTAGAAAAAAAAATCGTAGAATAACAACTTTTTGTTAAAAATAAAAAAAAAAATGGAAACCTGATTGTTTCAACCGGCCACTATCTAAATGTATTTTCCGCAGTCCGGCAAATGCACGCGTGCTGGCTCGGCGACGACACACTGGCCCATTTCTGCTGCGAAAACTGCGAAGACTGCGACGAAGAATTTGCGCACCGCCCGCACCTCCGAGTGCGACGATAACGGGCGACGACCGCTACGACGGCGACGATGGACGACGACGACGACGACGAACGACGGCGACGGCAACACGTGCGACGACGGCGACGACGACGGGTCGACATGAAGGAGCAACTTCCCCCCTTTCGGACGCTGCGTATACAAAACGTGGAGGGGGTGGAGTGGGGTGGGGTGAGGGGGGAGGGTCAGGGAGGGGTATCCCCTCTTGACTTTTTTCTTTTCTTTTCGGAGACTCCGGCCTCTCTATCTCTTTCTCTCCGCGGTGCAGCTACTCCTCTCTCGCTCCTCGTACGTGCGTCTCTCTTTTCGGCGGCTTTTTTGCGCGTGCGGGGGTGTGGGGTGTAGAGGCGCGCGTGCGCGCGGGGGCGCCGACGACACCCACGCTTTCTCGAAGGGCGCGGGGCGACTCCTGGCGGAGGCGAAGGTTGGCCTAGCGACCGGCGTTGCCAAGCGGAGGAACGGCGGCGGATGTGAGGAGGATGGACGGCGCCATCTTCCCCGCGAATACGATGAGAGAGGATTTAGGACGGGATGGGAAATGTTCCCGGACGTCGATGCGGAGGAAAAACGGAAGAGTGCGGGAAGGGTGTCGGCTCGGGTTCGGAAGCGCACCCCGATGCGGAGGCGCGCTTGGGACGGAGCGTGGTAAACCGATTCGGAGCCTTGGGAATCGGAATAAGATACGGATCCGCGGAGCGTGCGGTGTACCGATCTGGAGTTTGAATCGGACGAAGGTATGCGGATCGGGAGCGTGAAGTACCGATCCGAAGCGTGAGGTGCCGATATGAAGCGTGAGGTACCGATATGAAGCGTGAGGTACCGATATGAAGCGTGAGGTACCGATATGAAGCGTGAGGTACCGATATGAAGCGTGTGGTACTGATCTGGAGCTTGAATCGGAATAAGGTATGCAGATCAGGAGCTTGAGGTACCGGTCCGGAGCTTGGATCGGAAGAAGGTACCGATCCGGAGCGTTAGGTACCGGACCGGAGCTTGAATTGGAAGAAGATATCGATCCGGAGCTTGAATCGGAAAAGGTATCGATCTGGAGCTTGAGTCGGAAAAAGGTACCGATCCGGAGCTTGAATCGGAGTAAGGTACCGATGAGGAGCTCAGATCCGAGTTGGATTCGAGCGGGAATGTAAAGGTATGGTTATCGAGTACGGTCTCGGGAGTCCGAGTTAGGATCGCCGACTGTAGACCCCGAGGGGTTCAAGGTCGACCGAGGGGTCAAGGTCGCTTCCCAAAATTGTCGCGGTTTCTCCAAGAGGACCACGAATGAAGCGAGATGGACAGACGAAGAACTGAATAAGGTACGAAATCCCTCGTCGAGGAGGAAGGGTGAAAGGTCATAGGGCACCCGAAGATGTCCAGCCTGCGGGGCTGCGGATCAGGTACGATTCCGGCGGCGACTCCCCCCGCGACGGAGTTGAAAGGTCAAAAGCGGCGAAGACGAAGGATGAGCGAACTATACAAGTAGTCGATGTTTGAAAGGCGGCGAAGTTCCAGCGGCGGCGGCGGCGGCGGCGAAGAAAAGTTAGGAAGAGACGCCGTCGAAGCGTCGACGTCGAACTTCACTGACGCAACCACCGGTGATCTTCTCGCATCGCGCTTCTGCTCCCGACTGCCGATCTAGCGGAGGTAGAAGAGAGACAGAGATGCCGGGACGCGTAGGCGAACACCGCTGCTTGAGGTTGCGAAGGAAAAGGAGGAGGAAAAGGAGGAGGTGATGGGGGGCCCGGGACACGTGGGCAGAAAACGTACGCGGGAGGAGCGAACGACCGGCGCATGGCCAACTGACGATCTAGAAATCGGGAGATGCACGACCAAGTGTGCATGGGACAAGGCTTTTGGGAAGTCGAGATACGCCGGTGGTCGAATCGTCCCACTGGTTGTTTGTTTGTTTCGGGGATTTTTAACATCGGCTTGGGGGGGAACCATTAAAAAAAAACGTCCTCAAAATTATCCCAATATTCGCCTACTCCCCCCCCCCCTCTTCCCCCTGTCCGCATTGTGTCCGGTCCATCAGGATTTCCCTACCCCCTATCCCCATTTTGGACGTCCGAAATTTAAAAAAAATCGTATTCGGAAAATTTTGAAAGTTTCGCAAATTGGTACTCGGAAAACGTAAGTTCTGTACTCTGAAAAGGTTGATGATTTTTCCGAGTTGTACTCTGAATCTGTTGGAAATTTTGCGAATTTCTCCTCGGAAACGGTTGAAAATTTTACGAATCCGTATTCGAAAACAGTTGGAAATGTTGAAAAATTTTCGAATCCGTACTCGAAAACAGTTGGAAATGTTGAAGATTTCTCCTCGGGAAAACGTGGGGAAATTTGTAACGATGACCTCGGAAAAGGTTGAAAATTTTGCGAGTCTATGCTCGAAAAAAATGATAATTTTGCAAATTTGTACTGGAAAATTTGTAAGTTTGCGAATGGACCCTGCTCCAGCTTTTAAGTTCTCTGACTTTTCCAGGTTTTTCAGGACTGGAGGTACCCATTTACTTACTTTTGCCATTTATAACACATATTGCGCTCAATTTCCCTTTTACTTCAGGAACTGATTTTATTTGGCATTTTTTTTAGACCGGACGTCCGAGTTGGTCATACTCACTCCCTCCCCCTGTCCGCAATTGTGTCCGTGACTCAACATATTCGCCCTACACGAGGACGTCCTTTTTGAATGTCCCCTGGTTGTGCCCACGAGGGCTAAACACCATCGCCAGGGGATGGGCAAGCGTCACCTAGTACCTGGGAATTTTGCTTACGAAGGGGGACTTTCCCCCCTCAAGAGGGATCTTTAACGTGCGGAGTGCAAATAAGATCTATCTGCACGGGACCTCTTTTTCAGTTCTCTTCCGAAAGGGCTCCCACTTGGACAATTTTGCACATTCTCAAAAATGCTCACCGACCCCGACAGTCAAACTGTGGGATTTAATGATGAAATTGCAATATTTTCAACCTTTGCCGAGTTGAATTTTGCCAAATTTTAAACATTTGTTGTGGACAAATTTGAAATTGGTCAACCTTTTCCGAGTTGTCCTTTTTGAGGACAGAAGACTAATTTGCAAAATTTTTAAACTTTTCCGAGAAACTTTCCACGTTTTCAGAGGAAAATTATTTATAATTTTACACATATTCAGAAGACTAATTTGCAAAATTGTTAACCTTTTCCGAGTACAAGTGCACAATTTTCAGAGGAAAATTTTGCAAAATTTCCAGCCTTTTTTGAGGATAAAATATACAGAATTTTATACATATTCAGAAGACTAATTTGCGATATTTAAAACCTTTTCCTAGTTCAAATTTGTACAATTTTCAATTTTTAATCATACATTTTGAAACTTCAACCAAATAACTATATAAATAATCAGGAATCCTTTAGACCTGGAAAATCTGGAAAAGTCGGGAAGGAATGATTTATTTTAAGAAAGTCAGGCAAATTCAACGTGTTAATGTTGTCACTATTCAAAATTAATTCTTCTACGTGGTTAGGTCTGAGCCCAGTTGCAACGGAGGACGGATTTGCAAAATTTAAACAGTTTCCGAGGGCAAGTTTTTAAAATGTTTAACAATTTACGATGGCAAACGTGCAAGACTTTCGACGAACGTTTCCGAGGATAAATTTGTAACATTTGAAAAAATGTTCAAAGTTATCATTCGTTAATTTTACACAAAGTACAAATTGGGTAGAATATTTTCCTTTGCCCATTTTTCAAAATCGTGGATAACATTAATTGTCATAGTCAATTTTGACATTGACTCGGTCAGGGAAATTTGTTTTAAAACCTGGAAGCGTCAGGAAATTTGAATATGAAATTTCTGGGGGTACCGGAATTCGGATAATGGTTTGTATTTCTACCTTAGCGGTCTGAGAAATAATTTTCCTATTTTTACCAGTCTGCGAAATATATTTTTTGTGTTTGTGTTTCCCTCGAAAGGAGCGTTTAATTGAATTTTCTGCGAAAAATAGCTCTGCAGTTAATAAAATGTCCTCGCGGAATCGTGTTAATAGTGGGAGGTGAATCATCTCTTAATTTACTTATCTCTCATCATCTCAACAAGTAAAAAAAGAAAGACTTAAAAACGACACATCTGTTCCAAAAAATACAGTTCTTATTCCAAAAAAATACAGGTTTTTCAAAAAAGATAGCCTTTCCAAAAATCGGTTTTTTTTAAAAAAAAAAATCAACCTTGGATTCCTTGAAAGCTTATATAATTTATAAAAAAAACAGTAACGTGTTTCCAAATACATGTAACAAGACACATCTTTTCCAAAAAATGCAGTATTTTTTCAAAATAAAGACAGGTTTTTCAAAAACGATAGTTTTTCCAAAAATAATTTTTTTCACAAAAAAATCAACCCAGGATTCCAAAAAACCTACATAATATATAAAAAAACAGTAATGTGTTTCCAAATACATGTGACAATACACATCTTTTCCAAAACATGCAGTTTATTCCAAAAATCAACACAGATTTTCCAAAAAATAAAGACGACATTCAATGTAATGACGAAAATAAAATTCAAAATAAAGACGACATTCAATGTAATGACGAAAATAAAATTCAAAATAAAGACGACATTCAATGTATTTATCAACTCAGGTTTTTCAAAATAATCGACAGACAGAAGAAGATTTCTGCACTAAGGGGTCTCAGCCCCTTCTGGCAGTTTTTTAAACTATTTGTTGGTTAATGTTATTATATTTAAATTAATTGATTCTTTGATGTAACAGGTGGCTACTCTGTATAGTAGCCACATGTGTTGTTCTTGGATATTGCAGAGGAAAAAGTCAAAAAAGTTAGTGTGGGTAAAATTTACA
>JAQGAO010002763.1:0-18670 GCA_034697705.1 Ommatoiulus sabulosus
CTGGGGGAACCCTGTATCAGTTACATAATTTATTTCAAGAACGGAAATCGGTGTGATTTTTTTCTGAAAGGGGGGCGGTGAGTAAAATTTCTTTTCGAAGAGGGGCAGTAGGCCGAAAAAGTTTGGGAACCTCTGCATTATATGCTTAGATGCACGCATGCGCCTTGTCCAAACGTGTCCGTGATTGCATGAAACTTACTCAAAATTGTATCGCGTGTTTGCGTTATGTAAACATTTGGCAAATTGATCGAATTAAGCGATGAGATGATCCAATATACAGTATTTGAAAGTGTAGGAAAAAATCCGTTCCAAAAGTTTTGATCAAATAAAATGGCTGATCGGAATAAGCGTAATCGAATTAAGTGGCGAAAAAAAAAATTCCGCCCGCCCCTTAAAAATTGAAAATTCGGTTTAACAATGATTTTCAAATAAAAAAAGGTCCCGCCCCGCCTCACTACTGAGCTACATGTACGTTAAACAAGAAATCAATTTCCAATGGCTTGCTGTTTTTTATTTCAAGCTATAAAAACCGCAAAATGGACGAAGATGAACATGTCGCACTGCAGCTCCTGAAGTGATAACTCAGTTTTTCATTTTTGAATAAAGCAAATTAAGTTTTAAAATCACATTTACTTGCGGTACTCAGCAAAAGGCATTACATGTATTTATAATCGTGTGCCACCGAATTGTATTAGCGATCCTTGAGTCTATTTTTAAACCAATTACTGTATATGTAGATTTTGCAGACGTGACTTCACGAGTGCCAAAGTGCGATTTACTTTAAAGCTTCTGTCCGAGAACCCCTTTAAAATGATCTATGGCTAAGTTAAGTGACGTAAACAACTGCCATGGAGTTGTCTGTTCATGCTAATGCAATCTCGCGCTCGATTAATTAACCCGGATTGAATTTTGGTCTATGTTGTCTACTGGAATTCTACCGTACTGAGGTCTATACGTACCAATAGGATAAATAAAATATAACGGATGGTCAAGACGATGGCACTCAAGGACGCTGCGATAGCCGCGCACAGAGCGAACTTCCGGGCGTATGCGCCTGTATCGTTGGAGACTGGAATGCCGTAGGCGCATGCCATGATGAGAAGGACCATTCCGATGGAAAACAGGGTGTCCATTCCGGAAAGACATGTCATCACCAATGTGTAGCCAAATCCAAACGACAACAAGCCGGTTTCCAACTTGAGACTGTCGGACTGCAGAAGCAACTTGCAATCCATTTTTCGGAAACTTGCTGATAAACAGCAGTGACTGAGTGACTACTCTCAGACTCTTGACACAGTATAACACAGTATGCCGACTTAGTGTCGACACTTTGATGTTTTTGTGGAAAACAGGGTTGCTGCGCCACCTCGCATCGCTTTAGTAAAACTTTACCCCAATGCTTGCAAACGGATGCGTTGCATGTTAAAATAATATAATAATAATAATGATAAATAATTTTATTCAAACCAAATTGAAAAGGTAAGGAAAGGTTACAAAGATAACTCTTACAGCCAACCAGGTTAAAATGATAGTTATATGTAATTAGACAGTGCAACTTCAGACAGCAGAGAGTTAAACGTATAAATAGAAGATGCAGAAATCAATTTTTCAGGCAGCTTGTTCCAAATACGTCCCACTCTGGCAGGGAAAAAATGGAACATATGGAAACCAACACTATGTTTATCAAAAAATGTTCCTTTTATCGGGTTTTTTATGGATTTTATTGTTTAAATATTTTAAGGAATTTAATTAAAATGTATTAAAATTTTATATATTTGAAAATTTGTTTATTGAAGAATATTTAAACTTAGGACGCAATAGTTCAATTGACGGCATCACATATCTAATTAGTGCATGGCGTTTGGACAAATTTTATTTATCATTATAATTTATTAGAAGTGTCTAAAGGTGGTATAAATTATTTATTAATGCAATTTTTTTCTACTCCCCAAACGTATATTGACTTCGTAATGGGTTGAATACAATCCAAAATTTATTGAAGTCGTTTATTGAAAGCCATAATGGCCGTTACAAATATCGTGAAAAATGGCTGTAAACATTTCATGGTTACAAACACCAGCCAAACACGTACCAGCTATAGTTACAGTGATGAGAAATAATAAAAAATAAAAATAAATAAACTGCAAACACTATCAAATAAGCAGGCCGACCGCACCGCACCTTTATGGCACCTGAGTGGAATGTCACGTACACCCCTATCTCAATTTTTGGCTCATTTCGCAAATATTTTTTCATTTGTAAAATTTCCCAGTATTTTACAAAATCGTGCAAACGTTTGGAAAAGTTTTTGCATAATTTTGAAAAAAAAAATCGCAACTTTATTTTTTAATTAACACACTTTTATGAAAGTCAACAGATTGGTGAGAAAATTGACAATCATCTCATCACAAACAATTCGGAAATTTACAAATTTTCGTAAAATACAATATTTTTTTTTTGCACCCCCCTAGCTGTATACTTATGGCGAACGGGTGTTAGCAACGAGGGTGTCGTAATTGTTCATCTAGTAATGCTACAGGTCGCTACTGCGTGTAGATTTAGATTTAGCGATGTGGCGCTGCCATTTATTAGTTCTGGACGATACCGGACAACCGTTTACCTATCACAGGGTTCCCCCAGACCTGGAAAACCTGGAAAAGTCAGGGAACTTGAAAATGGCCTGGAAAAGTCAGGGAAGAAAGGTTTATTTTGAAAAAGTCAGGGAAATTCAATGCAGTCATGGCGATCTAAAATTAATACGTCTACAATGCTAATGCTCAGGGCCCATTTTCCAAGTAGAAATTTGCAAACTTTCCCACGTTTTCCATGTACAAATTTACACAATTTCCAACGTTTTCTGAGTATTAATTTGCAAAACTTTTCACGTTTTTTGAGTACAAAGTTGCAAAATTTGCCGTGTTCTACGAGTTTGCAAAATTTTCCACGTTTTCCGAGTAGATTATTGCCAGCGACAATCTATTAAGGCCGTCACCCACGAGGCAATGCATATCCCGAAACTTGTTTCCAGATATATTATTGCTTGATATTTTCCTGTGTGTTGGGAAAATTTTTCTATGCAAATTATATTTCCAAATTAGAAATTGATCTAATTCTGAGCAACTTGATTCTGGAAGAAATACTGCCATCATAGGTTTTACATTCACGCACAAAAGCTTCATCCTGTTGGAAAGCAGTATACTTTTAGGAATATATTCTTAAAATATGGCTCTATGCATGGAATAATAGGAAATTGTTTCAGTTGTAATAACTTTCTTGCCATTTCTCGTAATTTATTGCCAGATATTACTTTCCTCATGTGGTAAAATGAGATGAATTATGCAAGATTCCCAGTTCCTAGTTATTTCCCTTTGTCTACAGAAATATATTCAAATATTAAAGCCTAAAAGTGTCTTAGACAAAATAACATTAAAATCCTTCAGAAAGATGTTGCATTCAATCACTTTAAAAGTTACGTTTGTTTTCTTTTAGCTCATCAAAAAAATGGCCAGTGAAATCCTCACCGTACCAAATATCTCCAGGGTTTTGTATGATTTGACGCCAAAACCACCTGGCACAACTGAATGGGAATAACTGTCATATGACCTATTGAAAATTGTTGACATTAAAGAAATAAGTCACGTTGAAAGTTATTTAAAACAGTCATTTTGTAACTTAAGAATTTTATGGTGTTGTAATAATGATTAATTCCTTGAAATTTCTCACCACGCAATGGACTTCGTTTTTCAGGCTTTTAAGATTTACGAAGTCTGGACAAAGTCTGTGATGCCAATAAAGATGAAATGCATATTTGTCAGCTTTAACATTTCTATTTGAATTTTATGTGAATAAAAATGGTGTGAAATGTCCAGGGTTTCATTTGATGTATCGTTTTTTCTTTGCGAAGAGAATGCAGCAATTTTAAAACTGATTATTTTGCTCAAATATGCTAATATTGTGAAGCTAACTTGATTTATTTGGTTTATGTAAGTCTAGGAATAAATTGTTGATTTGGCATTTTTAAGTGTTACGATTTTGCTTTATTCTTGGTGGCAAATTTCATCGAAGTTTGGTGTTGATGTTTCACGAATTAATGACCAGCTCTTTTAAATTTATACTTTACCCAACGTTTGTATTAACGACAAGTTAATTGTTATTTTGCTTTGACATTGATTTGCATAAATATTCTTGTTTTATTTTCATTAATTTAATGCATTGTTTTTCAACTGTAAAAATATAATGCATTGTTTTTCAACTGTATAAATATATATTATTTTCATTAATTTAATGCATTGTTTTTCAACTGTATAAATATATATCACATGTCATTTATATTTACTTCCAAATTAGGTTTCTTTTAATTTAGATACAGTAAGGGTGAGAGCAGGGTAAAACTTTTAAAGTACGAAAGTTACTTACCGAACACTAGCGCCAACCAGCGGGCTAACAAGTCCTAATGCGTTTTAAATGAGGTTGCTCAAAGTGATACGTCATTACCGAGCCAGGCTGAACGGTGATAATTTTTTAAGAATTTTTGGAACATTCTTCTTCGGATTTTAAGCGGGAAGCAGGCTTGTAAGACACAGAGTGACACACGAATCCCTATTGGGCAAAAGTGGAGCCAACGATGGAATGCCGCCAATACCGTAATAACGTGTCCTTCACTCATCATGAGATGCTAATGCGCATGTGCATCAGGGTTCAATTTGCGCACCAAAGATTAAAAAATTGCAGATCGCAACAAATACTAAGGAAAGGAGCTGAAAATAAGTTACGGGAAGGTAAGTTCACCCAATTCTTACCACGTCGTTTCCTATTAAGAATAGTTTTCCATTTAGATATTAGGAATAGTTTCGGAATACGGGGCGTTTTAAATCTCCCGAACCTGAGAATGAATTGGAGTAGAAATTGCAATATTCTAATAATGTGGGGGCTTACGGCCCCCACACCCCTGCTGACCTTAACCTAACTTAACCTATCCTAATAACACAACATATAATAAAGTTCTGATATTCAAAATTTATTAAATATTCAAAATATTCCAAATTCAATATTCAAAATTTGGCGGGCAAACGACTTCGGAACCAATCAGAATCGACGTTAACAAGCTATGAACAACCAATCCTAATCGACTAAAACACGCCCACTGCTGACGCCGTGTGCGCCATTTTGGAACTCGGATCGGCACGCAGAACCATGGCTGCCAACGCACTTTTTAAAAATGGAAAAACGTCATCATTTATCAACGGATAACCCTAACGCCTTCCGGTCTTTCTTCCGCGCCAGTACTCGGTGAGTAATCTTAAAATATTTCAATTTCTACTCATTGAGATTCTCCGGTTCGGGAGTTTGAAAACGCCCCGTATTCCGAAACATGGCCAGATATTATTAGGGATGGGTCCCTGGATCGGTAGCGTTTAGTGTCATGAATTTATTTCAAGAAATACGTACTATACAATAGCTGCGAACAAAATGTCTACCGATAGGCGTTCTATTCATTTGGTTTAAACAGAACGCTGGATTGGCTATTACATGTAGATATCACATGTAAGGGTATTTTATGATCTAACGTCACAGCGCTGCAGTCGTTTTTTTCCCTCAAAAAGATCAAAGTGCCGACACGGAGTGAGTATACTGTGCGGTGACCTTCAGAAAGGAATGCACCAGAAATGAAAAACACGTGTGCCATTACAAATGTTGAGGAGCAAAGTCCACAAATTTTCGTTTTCCGATTTCTGTAAGTTGAATAATATTTTTTTTTTCAAAATTCATGCAAGATGGAAGCTCCTTTGTCCAGTTAAGGTTTCGAGGTGACTATATGGTCAATGTGATTGAAGTGTGGGGCCGGAGCGCAGCATTGGAACTTCTGTCCACTAATGTCCTCCTCGGACAACGTGACAATCTCATCACCACAACAGTTTTCCTTCTTCTTGTTATAGGGCTTGGAAGAAAGATAACAGCAGCTCTGGTCGCCTTCATTCTCCAGGACCTCTCCGAAGCAGCAGTGGTGCGTCGTGGTGTTGAACAGAACACCATCCGTGCCGCAAGTCCACATGTTGAATCCTCCACGCTTGACCAACTTGTTATTGTCGCAGAGCTGGAACTCGAAGCTAGTCATCACCTGGTCACCGCAGCAGGCGCCAAGCGTCTCCTTGTCCATGCCTTCTGGTTTAGGTTGCCTCTTCTCATTGCAGCACACCTCCTCGTGGAAGTCGTAAAGTTCCAAGCCACAACAGCTGCTTCCACTTCCGGTCTTGTTGCGCAGCGTCTCGCTGGAGTTTCCGCGGCAGCACAGCTGGCTCCCGTGGTCCATGGGCCGACCCTCGCAACATCCGGCATCGTTGGTGGCGACCCCAGCAGGCTTGGGCAGGATCTTGTCGTTGCAGCAAACTTCTTCAGCGGCATCATAGACGGCGCGACCGCAGCAGAAAGACTCTGCACCCTTGCGGTCGAGGAGGTCTGAGTACTCCAGCTCCAGATTGTCGCCCTTCAGCGCCCACTTCTGGCAGCAGACCTGTCGCGAGCCATTGTACGCCCTGTCTCCGCAGCAGTCGTCGCCGGAAGTCCTCTCCAGCAGCTTCTCGTTGCAGCAAACGTGCGATGTGGCGTTGAAGAGCTTGCCGGAGCAGCAACCGTATGTCGCTGCAGGGTCCGGCTTGGCCAACGGCTCGCCATCACAGCACTGGTGAGTCCGCGTGTCCAGAGGCTTGGCAGTGCCCTTGGAAGAGTAGCAGCAGCCGTGGTGCAGTCGGTCTTCAGGGGAGGAACGGTAGGAGATGACTTTGTCCCCGCAGCATACAGCCTCCGAGCCATCGAAGGCCTCGCTGCCACAGCAGTTGGTGGACTCGCCACGTTCCGCTACTGTGCCGTTGCAGCAAATGTGCGTCTTGAGGTTGAAGTTCACGGCGTCTGGAACGGGGAGGAAGTGGAATCAGAGAGGACACAAGAACAAAGTACAGAAATGCAAGGTAAGAACAAAACCTTTGATGTTGGGGATTAAAATTGAGGGAAATAGGGATTGTTCCTACACTGTACTGTACATGGATTTCAGGAAGTGCTTTTGATGGATTTACCGAAAAATTGACGGTGTAGATATATGGTAAGATCAAGCAAAAAGATAGAAATTCTGCCAAATTTCTATTTGGCCAGCAAAAGAGGAATTTTTTTAAAAGTCTAACAGCTGACCATTTTCTATGCTGATTACGATGCATGTAGATAGATTGACTTAAAATAATTTTTTTTTCAGTTATTTTTTTTGAATTGCGAATTTCCTATATTTTTATGGAGTTCTTTTCAGTTTTAGTGCGCATGCGCGAAAGACACTGAGCCACCTAGTGACAAAAAATGTAAAACTTAAAATTTTTTCGTTCAGTTCAAGCCAATGGATGGCGCCACTGAAAACCGATTGATATTTTTTGAAATGTCACTTTTGGGCCAAAAACTGAGATAGATTAAAAAATAAAACTCTCATTAAAAACTTAAATGTACTCCACATTTCAATAATTAAGGTATTATTAAATATGGTAACGGTTTACTATATAAAAAAACAACATTAAAAATTAGAAATATTCGCGATTTTGCCAGTAGGTGGCGTTAGATACTGATGTAAAATTAAACATTTAAAATAGGCGAAATTCGCCACAATTTCACTTCCTATACATGTATATCTATATTCTGAATAGTAACTTAGAGCTAAGAATATAAATACATATTGGTACCATCGATTGGTACTGAAACTTTGTAAGATTATCAAATAATAATATGGATATTTTACATAGAATCTTAATTGGCTTGGCTTGCCTTCTTCACCACAAAGATTTAGATTAATCTATTATAAACTTTGAAACAGGATATTTACGCTCGATAACCTGCTTGCCTCGCGCATAATCACTGTGCTTATTTGTGGTTAATTATAATTGACATTACTTGCAATTATTGTGAAAGTTGCAGCATTTGGCCTACATGCAGTATCTTCAAAAGTATGACTATTATAATACAGCATTTGTATATAGAAATTCAGCACAAATGCGGGAATTGTTGTACAATTTTTTGAAAAAGGGTTTATTTCATCTTTTCCACTAAAATGTCTTTAGAAACATATTCATATCGTCGATTTCTGGCAACTTACCTGACACCAGAAGCTGCGTTAATACGCCCACAATAACGCAAAGTACAAATCTTAGCTTGAAATTGACCATCATTTTGTTCAACATGGATGATTGCCTTGAAACGAGTTCTGAAAAAATAAAAAAATTCCCCCTTTTACTTGTCATTGAAACTTTTAATCTTATACAAGATAGTGTTAAATTTAGCATTGCTTTTGTAATTAATGATATCCTGTTAAGAAAAAGCCATTTGTAGAATCAGCTGTATATATTGAAATAGTGAAAATTTATGCTGCAAACTAGTATAACTTTCTGTGTATACATTGCAATTGAATAGCATGTCAAAGGAAATACCTGTACTCTACAACTCAGTAAACCAGATTTAAAGTTTGTGCTTGACAAATTCAGTGTTAATTCGTGACATTACTTGCAGTAAGGTGATAACATTTAAAGCAAATCACATCAGTTGGTAATTAGCACACGTTTGCTACCAGAATTACTGTTGTATTTTACGCCAGCTAGATATATGAAAAGAAGTATCAATTTTATAAAAATTAACTAGCATATTCAATTCTTTGAATGATGTTATTAGACAATTTATTTTACTTAGTTTTTGTACACATGCAATCATGTTTTTGTGCAAAAACAAAAGAAAAAAAACTTACTTCAAATTGCATTACAAACTACAATATGCATCTATTCAATACAGCAACTTTTGTTCCACTCTGTAAACAAATTTTTATGGATAATGGATTAATTTCATATGTAATAGTTTATTTACAAACATACACATTATATCATTAAACCATTATCCATAAAAATGGTGTCCAAAGTGGACCAGAAGTTATTTCACTAGTAAAAGTTGAAAGTTATCTATTTTCTAAACGTTGCAGACAACATGATCGTTAAAGCTTCTGCCACACTGGAGAAAATAGGAACTTTTTGTTGCTGATTGCTGACAGTGAGTTGATCACATACAGTAAATTATTTCAACGTAAATTTTTTACATGACCTTTTTACATAAATTGTTTACATACAGTAAGTTTTTTTCCAGAAACAGCTAGCAACCAATTAGAAACAGAAAGTTTCTTTTCTCCAGCTAAGTCAACACTGGTGGAAACATAGGCGAACTTTATGTTGCTAATTGTTTGCCAGTTGTTTCAGGAAACAAACTTAAGAAAACAATACAGGTAACAGTTTATGTAAAACAATTCAAGCAAACAATAACAAGTGGCATAAATTAGCATTAAGAAGATCCTCTACGTGTCCTCCAGTGTGGACGTTGCTTAAGACTAGCAGTCTGTTTGCGTCTTACTTGCATTTAGAGAATTTGATTTACGTGTTCAATTTAAAACTGGTATTGCTAAACGTAACCAGATAATGGAAGACTAACTTACCGATACTTCTCCGTTGGAGTTTCCTCGAAGACTGCCAAATCAACAGCAAGATTTTTTGGGATAAATTCTGAAATTCAGAACCTTGAACCAATCGTGAACTGCGAAACGCTTACCCCTTCCTTGGAATACACCTGGAATTAATAAACAGTTAAGTGCGAGCCCGCAGACTATTATTTCCAGATAATTAATTGACTAGGTACTGAATAAACAACTTTCAAACGACCTCCTGCACTATGTAGGTCATCAGTGTCGTAAGCGTTCCCAAAATTTCCTTTTATAACGAATGCATGCAACGATGAGGTGCATTTCCAGAGTGTGGGCGACATGCTCACCTCCATCTGCAATGTGCCATCATGCTTGAGTTGCCAGGTTGAACAAGATAAAGCCAATGTAAAAACGTTGTTTTTGGTAATGTTACAAAAGCCGAATCAGTTAATTGGCATTGCCCACGTGTACATATCCAAAATGAGCAATGCTTACAGTTCACTTTGTGGGAGTTGAACGCATGCACCATGAAAAGGGAAGTTTTTGAAGGTTTAACGCATGCCTCTTTCAGAATTCTTTGCACATCTCAAAATTGTTTATTGGCTAGTCACAAGGACAGAAGGAACTACAGTTAGATATTCGAGGAAATTATAGCGTAATCTCAAGGAATTTGTTTTTACGAGCTGGGAATAATTGATCATATTCTTGTGGGAGGTTCTGATGCAAAACAGTGATGTATACATGTACATAACTGTTTGCAAATCAAAACATCGACCATGTTGGAGCTGAGTCTCTCAGATAACTCAGAAAACGGGAGGAAACTTTTGTTTTACATATGTTTTACTGGTATAAAAGAGGACAAACCAATGCAATGTTTTCCTTAAGTGGTCAATTTCTTGCCAAAAATCTGACAGCTTTCCCCCCCTTCCCTCCCCCCAGTTTTCAAAAAATGGAAACTATCAAGATGTTAAAAATGTTTTAAAAAATACCAATTATAATACTGATATATGAAAGGATTGATTTTTAACAAAACAATTCTACTCAGTTTCCATGTAATATTAAATATATATATATTTTGCAAAACGACAGTTTCCAAAATAGGGACAAGCCGACAATTTTTCATGACAATGTTTCCATAAAAAGTATTCATTTAAAAAAAATAACTTCATTTAATGGAAATGCATTTATAACAACATTGGCTTAGTGATAACTTCTAATTACATTTACTTTATTTACATAAATATGAGGCTATATTATTTCAAATTTACGGATTATATTCCATGTTTCGATTATCCAAGAGAATTTTTTCTGTTTACATCTTTTAACACACACAGCTCAATATTAAGACAACTTCCGGTATCCATACACTTCCGCAATTGATTGATGCTCTTGGGAACTAGAAATGGGTTCCAGAAGTTACCTTAATTTCAGGCAGGCTCAGACATTTAAAAAAATTCTATTTATAAATGTTTATACGTAAAAGGTTTATAGTATAATTTTTTGATTGAAAGTCCTATATCATTGTTTATTTGATGACGATTTAAAAAAGATTCTTTGAATTCTGAAAATTATACTGTAAGTTTCTTTGAGGGATGTTCTGTGCGGATAAAGACACGAAGTTATACTGTATACTGTATATGTTATGATCATTCTATACTGTATATGTTATAGTCATTCTATAGTTTTATGAGATCGAAACGAATAGTAGAACACGAGGAGTCCAATATTTTTTTTTTATAATTTTTTCTTTGCAAACATGTCATTTCAAAGAAAAGTGAGAAAATAATGAGAAAAAAAGTGCAAGTAGGTATTTATTAACTGAAAGTTCAAGTAAAGCGACTTCTACATGGTCATTGATATTTTCAATTTTTTTAAATTTCAATATTTCCAATGTACAAATATTTCTACTGTCTTGGACTTAGATGCCCTTGAGCCCTAAACCCCCTAAATCCAAACTGCTATTACAGTGAAGTTTCTAAAGGACTCTCTGCTACATGTATGCAAAGCGAAATAATAAAGGGAAGTTTCGAATATATATGGGATGTATTCAGATGTCGTCGTCATGAGTGTATTCCGTTTTATCAATGATTTACTCTATGATCACTTGATCCTTGAAAATCTTGTATGGAGTGCAACAAGAGAACCTTTCCTCTCTAATGTCCTCCTCCGTCAGAGGGGCGGTGCTGTCACCGCAGCATGTTTCCTTCTTCTTGTTATACGTCTTGCTAAGGGCTCTTGGGCAACATCCAATGTCTGACGCTTTTTCCAGAACCTCATTGGAGCAGCAGCTCTGTGAAGTCAAGATGAACAACTTGCCTTCCTTCCCGCAAGTCAAGATGTCGGTTCCATTGAGTGCAACGATCTTGCCGTTGATGCACCGCTGAGACAGGGGCTTGGGCATCACCTGGTCTCCGCAGCAGATTCCCCAGTCCTCCTTGTCAATGTCTTCCGGCTTTGGCAGGACAGTTTCATTGCAGCAAACCTCTCGATGAAAGTCAAACGTGTCAACGCCGCAGCAGTGGATGTTTGGTGCAGTACTTTGGTGCACCTTGATGTCCGTTGCCACGGTCGCATCAGACTTACCTTTGAAGCTCAGACAGTACAGTTGCGTATTGATGTCGATCACTTGAAGACCACAGCAGCCAGCATGCTTTCCAACGTGGTCCGGCTTGGCCAAGATCTTACCACTGCAGCAAACCTCTTTGGAGGCATCGTAGACTTCACGCCCGCAACAGGAGGACTCATCCCCCTTGAGGTCCAAAATGTCTGCGTACTGCAACGTCGACTTCACAACGGACGTTCGACGCCACTTCTGGCAGCAAATCTGCTTGGAGGTGTTGTAGCCCTTGCCACCGCAGCAGCTGCTGTCCGATTTTAGGTCCTGAAGACTGTCGCCGCAGCAGCCGTGCGTGGCGACGTCGAAGGGCCTCCCGATGCAACAGCTGTAGTCTTTGGACTTGTCCGGCTTTTCAAGAAGCTCTCCGTCGCAGCACGCGTGAGTGCTGGAGTCCAGCGCCTTGGCATTGCCGGAGGAACCATGGCAGCACCGGATGTGGCTCGGGTGGCTGCTGAATTGGCTGTAGGGCGTCACCTCGTGGCCGCAACAGATGGCCTTGCTGATGTCGTAGGTCTGATTGCCGCAGCAGGCGACGAATACGCTCCTCTCTGCTACAGTGCCATTGCAGCAGATGTGCGTGTTGTAGTTGAAGTTCAAGGCTCCTGAAATGGAAGTCAAAATTGCATTGGTTTGGATTCCTCCAGATATCCAAACCAATGCAATTTTGACAGTTTGTAAAATTTTCCAAAACAGCACACCATCAGCAACCCCAGATTTCATCGCTAAATCCTTCATCATGTGATCATGTTTTATATTACTCATATTTTAAACCCTTGCGCCCTAAAACATCCACTACAAAGCAACCAACCAATCATCTGTTAAACATGTTTAATCATGTTTTAAATCACGTGGAATTCTGCATGTTATACCATCGATGAAGCAGATTTCCCTAATTTACGGTACATTTGTTTGTTAACATAATAATAAACCATATCTGGTGCGTTTTCCAGAACTTCATAGAAGCAGACTCAAGCAGTATAGCTCTGCAATGTCGTGACAACTATAACTTGCTTTAATTCTTACAAGACCACACATTTGTGCTCAGACGTTTTGTCGTTGACGCATGGGAAAAATTATTTCAACACAATCTCATGCTGCATATGAGGTCGAAGTCATTACATGTACATGATTCTATAAGTATTCAAATTATCTTTGATATCTATTCAATCTGTTTTTAATAGTAAATGGAACATTTAATACTATAGTGAAAAATGTAACAACATCACACCAAAAGGTCTGAGTTGTCCCAAATACCAAGGTTGTTTTATTGTTACATAAACAGGAAAAATCATACAGCGACTTTACAAAAAACATTACAATTTGATAATACCACTTTGCAAAAAAAGAATTGTAACATGGATATCACAAAATAAGGCTCGTTCTGGACCTACCGTATTCTAAGTGATAAGCCATTTTTTATTTGATGTCAATTTCGGGAGTTTTTATTGGAAAAAAATCGAGGGAAATCAATGATGACTTTTGATATTTCCTTGGAAAGGCACGAGTTGGCTAAACGGGAAAAGGTTGCAGGCATGCAGGTATTATTGCCAGAATCTTGCCATTGCAAACATCTTGTCATTTCAGGCAAATTTGTGGGGGAAAAATGAGAAAAATACGTCAGGTTTTCGAAGGAAAATACTTTTATTAAAGCGATTACTTTAAGGACCCTGGTACTTTTTAGTAAATATTTAGTAGAAAGAGCTTTGGCAAAAAAAAGGGATAAAAAAGCATTTTTAATATCTCTGCATGTTGTTGCGGTGACGTTTGCTAAGGAATCTCTGCCACTAAACGGATATTGTAAAATGACGGTGGCGATTAAATCGATTTAGATGTCCTCGTCTTTGGGCAAAATCCCATTGTGCCCACGCTTTACTCCGGGATCCCTTGATACTAGGGTCGCAGCAGGAGAACCTTTCTTCTCTGATGTCCTCTTCCGTCAGTGGGACTGCATGGCTGCCGTAGCAGCAGTTTTCCTTCTTCTTGTTGTACGCCTTGCCTTCGGCCAAGAACCTGGAACGTTGGCAACATCCCATGTCCGACGCTTTTTCCAGAACCTCATCCAAGCAGCAGCTCTGCGTCGTGGTGTTGAACACCTTGCCTTCCTTTCCGCAAGCCGAAGTGTCGTTGCTAGTAAGTGCAACGATCTTGTCTTTGATGCACCGCTGAAACTTTTGGCTGATCATCACCTGGTCTCCACAGCAGCCCCCCCACTCGTTCTGGACAATGCCCCCTGGCTTTGGCAGGACGATTTCGTTGCAGCAAACCTCTCGGCGGAAATCGAAGGTGGCTGCGCCGCAGCATAAGGTGCTCGGCCCGGCCTTTGGTTGGATTTTTCTGTCCATTGCCATGGGCCACTTGGTTATGCTTCTAATGCTCAAACAGCACAACTGCGTATTGATGTCGTACACTTGAAAATCACAGCAGCCAAAGTGCTCTCCAACGTGGTCCGGCTTGGCCAAGATCTTGCCCATGCAGCATACCTCTTTGGAGGCATCGAAGACTTCACGCCCGCAGCAAGATGACATGTGCCCCTTGAGGTCCAAGATGTCGTACTGCCTCGCCGCCTTTCCCCCGGTCCGCTCTCGCGTCTCGCAGCAGATCTGACTGGATTTGTTGTAAGTCTTACTGCCGCAGCATGTGCTGTCTGGTTTCAGGTCGTGGACACTGTCGTCGCAGCAGCGGTGCGTATTGATATCAAAAGGCCTTCCAGAGCAGCAGCTGTAGGCTTTGGAATTGTCCGGCTTTTCAAGAGGCTCGCCGTCGCAGCACAAGTGGGTGCTCGTGTCCAGTGCATTGGCACTACCAGAGGAACCGTAGCAGCACCAGATGTAGATCGGATCGCTGCTGAACTGGCTGTAGGACGTCAACTGGTGGCCGCAGCAGATGGCCTTGCTGGTGTCGTAGACATGACTGCCGCAGCAGTCACTGAATTTGCTCCGCTCAGCTACGGTACCGTTGCAGCAGATGTGGGTTTTGTCGTTGAAGTTGATGGCTCCTGAAAAGAAAGTAGAAAGAAGTGAACGGGGGGTTGGACAGTGAGGGTTGGACACTGCACATAAGTACAAGAACTTTGCAAATAGTCAGTGACATCGTGTATGGAGGACATTCTACTTCCTCCACATACCCAAACCAGTGTTATTTTGTCAGTTTGTAAAATTGCCTAATGCAGTAAACCTCGTACAAATTTAATTTACAGAATATGGTCGCCAATGGTCGAGTGGTAAATTGCTCGATTGCCTCCCGTTCCTAACTAGCAGGGTTCGTTCTCCAGTCGAGGTTGGTGGGAATTTTGAGGATGTGCAAAATTCTCCAAGTGGCAGCTCTTTCGGATGAGTTTAAATCGGGTCCCATGTATAGATCCTGTCTGATCTCTGCACGTTAAAGATCCCTTTTGGGGGGTGGAAGTCCCCCTTCGTAGGAAAATTTCCATATAGGTGATGCTGGCCCATCCTCTGGCATTGGTGCTTAGCCTTGTAGGAGGAATAGGCCAACTTTAAAAATCCACCAACAAACAAACCAACGGTATTTATGAGTGAACCCAGATTTCATCGCCTTGAAATGTTCTTACCGTTGACTAAATCCTTTGTCTTTCAATGTCACCTTCCGACACTTAGACAGTCTACTAACGTTTAAGTCATTTCAAGCCAGATTGTGTTATAACAATAAGAAAAATACGCCAGGTCTTCGATGGGAAATGCTTTTATTAACAGAAAGTGCAAGATAAGCGATTACTTTACAAGGTCGTTAATTGGTACTTTTAATTCTTATTTAGTAGAAAGAGTTTTGGCGAAAATAAATGATAAAAGTATTTTTAATATCTCGGATATTACGGTGACGTTTCCAAAGGAATCTCTGACACTGTATAGTCGAAAGGAATTTTGGGCAATGACTGGGTCAATTAAATAATCCATTTAGACGTCTTCGTCTTAGGGCGAAATTACGTCGTATCAACGCTTGACTCTGTGATCCCGTGATATCCGGGACGCAGCAGGAGAACCTTTCTTCTCTGATGTCCTCTTCCGTCAGTGGGGCTGTGCTATACCGTTGCAGCAGTTTTCCTTCTTCTTGTTGTACGCCATGACTGCGAACTTGGTGCCGTTGAAGGTGTCACGTTGGCAACATCCCATGTCCGACGCTTTTTCCAGAACCTCATCCAAGCAGCAGCTCTGCGACGTGGCGTTGAACATCTTGCCTTCCTTTCCGCAAGCCAACGTGTCGTTGCTAATACGTGCAACGATCTTGCCGTTGATGCACAGCTGAAACTTGGGGTTGGACATTACCTGGTCTCCGCAACAGGTCCCCCATTCTTTCTGACCCATGCCCTCTGGCTTTGGCAGGACTGTTTCGTTGCAACAAACCTCTCGATGAAAGTCGAATGTGACATCGCCACAGCAGAAGATGCTCCGCCTGGCCCGTTGTTGGATCTTTCCGTCCGTAACCAAGGACACATTTTTCTTGCCTCTCATGCTCAAACAGCACAACTGCGTACTGCGATGGAACAACTTATGACCGCAGCAGTCGAAACTCACAAGATTGCTGTCAGGTTTTGTCAAGATCTTGTCGTCACAGCACCTCTCTTTGTTGTAGTCGTAGACTTCGCGTCCGCAACAGGAGGACATTGGCCCCTTGAGGTCCAAGATGTCCGCGTACTGTAGCGTTATCTTTCCCCCGGTCCGATCCCACGTCTGGCAGCAGATCTGCCTGGATTTGTTATAACTCTTAGTGTCGCAGCATCTGCTGTCTGATTTCAGCTCGTGGAGACTGTCGCCGCAACAGCGGTGAGTAGTGAAATCAAAGGGCCTTCCAGAGCAGCAGCTGTATAGGCTTTGGACTTGTCAGGTTTTTCAAGAGGCTCGCCGTCACAGCACAGGTGGGTGCTCGAGTCCAGCGCCTTGGCACTACCGGAGGAACCGTAGCAGCACCAGATGTAGATCGGATCGCTTCTGAACTGGCTGTAGGGCGTCACCTGGTGGCCGCAGCAGATGGCCTTGCTGGTGTCGTAGACATGACTGCCGCAGCAGTCACTGAATTTGCTCCTCTCAGCTACGGTACCGTTGCAGCAGATGTGGGTTTTGTCGTTGAAGTTGATGGCTCCTGAAACGGAAGTAGAAAAAAAGCGAACTGTTAAAATGAGAAGAAATGGGACCCATGGATGCAGCAATTACTGGAGGGTTGGACAATGTCTTGAAATGTTGTTCCCGTTTATGAAATTTTTTATCTTCCATTGTCTGTTTTCAATTTCCTGGTTGGTGAACCAGGTTTGCAGTCCCATGGAGTTTAAACCGTCAACCATTTCTTCAACAAAGCTACGTAATGCAAGGGCTTGCACGAGGTTATAATTTCGGAGTATACTCAGATAGAAAATTTGTGAATCGCACTTTGGCATTTGTACAAAATTGACATGCTAATTGAATTATAAATTCACTCGAGGTTATCTCCGCTTATTAAACCAAATGGTGTATTCCATTTCCACGAATTGTTGTTGCCCGGGTGGAAAAATTCTGCAAGCACCCTCTCCCCCTCCCCATATACTTGCCTTGGAAATATGAAACAAAATAATTTTTATCGATGTTGTAAATTTAGGATGGTCATTCGCGTTATTGGAAAATGTCAGTTTTGTTTTAGAAAATTATTCATACTTTCGCAAAAATGTGCAGATTTTGGAAAATATCCGAATTTTGTGGACAATTTCGCAGTTTTAGGAAAAAAACTCAATTTGACAAGTTTTGGGAAGTTTTTCATTTCTTGGAAAATTTCACAAACTTTAAATGTTCGCCATTTTCTTTGACAGTTTCGCATTTTTTTAAATTCGAAAAATTGTTTACAAGCAGAAAAATTTAAAAATTTTGAAAGAATATCCGTTGACCATGCTATGCCCCGATTTTTAGTTATTCCTATAACGTGCTGCTAGGGGCCATTCAAAAAAGACGTTCTCAGAATTTTCCCAAAATTGGACTCACCCCTACTCCCTGTCCGTATTGCGTCCGGTCAATCAGGACCCCCCTGGCCCCCTCCCCAAAAAAATTGTATTCGGAAAATCTTGAAAGTTTTGAAAATTTGTACTCGGAAAACGTAAATTTTATACTCTGGAAAGGTTGAGAATTTTGTCAATTCTGTTGAAAAATTTGCAAATTTGTTCTTGGAAACTGTTGAAAATGTTGAAGATTTGTACTTGGAAAAACTTGGAAATTTGTGCAAATTTGTCGTCGAGAAAAAGGGAAAAATTTGTAAAGATGACCTCGGAAAAGGTTGAAAATTTTGCAAGTTAATTCTCGAGAAAAATTAAATTTGTACTGGGAAATTTTAGAAAGTTTGCAAATGGATCCTGAGCTTTCAAGTTCTCTGACTTTTCCAGGTTTCCCAGGACTGGAGGTACCCTGTTTACTGACTTTTGCAATTTATAACCCACCTAGCTATGCAATAGTGCGTTCAATTTACCTTTTACTTTGACAACTCCCAAGTAAAAATTCTCATGTATGGGACCCATGGTGTATGGGATTATGGAACAGTGGGACCCATAGCTATGGGTCCCATACTCTATGAGACCCCATAGCAATGGGTCCCATACT
>JAQGAO010002764.1:0-18670 GCA_034697705.1 Ommatoiulus sabulosus
ATTAGAATTTTAGACAAGCGCCGGACCTGCAATACCCGCCTGCCTTTATTAATCGCCGGGGGGGTTCCCCGGAATTTACGGTATCTTGAGTTGACAAGCACTACCTTACAGTTGGCACTAAGCATGCAACAAACTTATCCGAACTTATACGAAAATCAGCTGCTCCAGCAATAACATCGTAGATGTTTCGAAAAATCGACCATTTATTCAATGTTTCTGCATTTCTGTGAGATGCAAACACCCCAAACAAGTAGATTTAGCAGGTGAAAGTAGAAATGCATTTAGATTGAAACAAATTAATGCCTATCAAAATTTTTGAAATGCATTTGAAAGGCATTAATTTCTCTTAATCTAAATGCATTCTGAAATGTATTTCAAGTGCATTTCTTTTCAATGTGGGTTAGCGGTGTTTATATTCAAATTCCGATTTTAAAACATGCAGTACAATGTATAATTTACATGTAAATCATTCAAAATATACTGTATTTACAGTTTACTTTATTATTTCAAAATTGAAATATACAGTATATACATGTACATATTGGAAAATTGTGCAATTACTGTATGTTTATTTTTAGCATATAGAGAAAAATAAAACAAAACATGAAATAGAACATAAGTTCAAATTCCTAGTACGACGATTACAAAAGATTTAAATATTGACGAGTATCTTGCGTTGACAAGCACTATACCTTACAGTTGGCACTAAGAATGCGACAAACTTATCTAAACTTATACGAAAATTGGCTGCTCCAGCAATAACATCGTAGGTGTTTCGAAGAACCGTCAACTTATACAATGTTCCTGCATTTTCGTGTGATACAAACAAACTCCCCATAAATTTAGTTTTTCCGGCGTTAGTGTTTTTACGTTGAAATTCCGACTTTTTTAAACAGTACATGGACATGGAAATCATTCAAAATATACACGTATTTAGAGTTTACTTTCCAATTTGAATTATTTATACATGCAAAGAGAACAAATGAAGTTTGAAATTACATTGTAATCGATCGTTTGACAAAACATGAATATTTTATTTCTGCAGACACATACTATTTGCATCATAACCATTTTCATGCAGATCAATGAATACAAATAGTACATACAGTGTACAATGGGAGTACTCAAACATAAGCTTAGCTCTTTCAGAAATGGAACGATCAAAGTTGCGCGCATTATAATATACCAATAATGGATCTCATGCAAATTTTGTCAGCATGAATATATCACGTGACATTTCATTATGGGAAATTACCCGGAAGACGTGCCTATTTCGCAAAGCTCCTACCCTATAGTGCCAACCATATACATGTACTGTACAGCTGACCATCTCTCGCACAATTCCCATTGATTAGTTCATCAGTTGTCCATGGGTGGAGCTCACTGACCCTTCCAGCAGCGCCCCAAGCGTCCGTTGCAACATTCATCGACCCGATGAACCTCGTAAACCCATCTAAATCCTGAACAGTAGAAAGCCCTTAGAACAGCTGATGTGCGCAGCATCGCAGTTACATCCAAAACACAATGCAAGTACGAAGAAATGGCAATTTCGCGACAGAATACGCAGTCCGACCATTGAAATAATCATGTCTGAAAACGTGGATTGTCGAGATAACAAATGATAAGACTTATTCCTTAAGAAAGGATCCTAACCAAGCAGAAAAAGAAATAGGATACACCAGTCCTAAGGTAGATTTCGAAACAAAAAGGCAAGAGGGGGATTACGTATAGCGAGTCGCTGAAAGCAGACACGACGAGATAACTAGCATTTTTAGTAAAAAGCTAAGTAAAACTCCTTTTTTTTTCCTTTATGATCTTCCCGGGATATCAAATTGCCCTGGAAATAATAACCCGCTAGCTATAGGATCCATAAGGAAAAAATGAAAAAGTAGCTATAGGTAAACAAAAAAGCGCAATAACCGCGTACAGCTTCAGTGTTTTGGTTCAACTTTATCAAATTGATAGCCGAAACGACAATGCAATTTCATTAGAAATCTACATCTGGTTTTAATGCATAAATTTAAATGTATTCAATCAACGTAGAATGATTTGTTTTAACAGCTCAAACATGGTTCAAAATTGTAAGTCGATGAACTAAACAGGAAGAGCTACATTTCGGAGAAAAAAAATTTAAGAAATTTTTGAATTGTCCAACGTCTAACGTAATAATAAGAATTAATAAATGCTGCATTATGGAACGTTTTGATACTTGTTGAGAAAAAAAATCAATATAGAATTAATTAAAAGACCCTCATCTTTTGAATTGTTTGCTCGATTGCATTTCCAAATAACCAACGAAAAATATACAAAAAAAATATGAATTTGCTAGAGAAAAAAAAATGAGAGCTCAGAGCATATTTTGTCAACGATTTCCCGTTTTTAAAGAAGATCAAGTAAACGCAGAAAAAAGTCAAACCGCTTCGTAATCTGCAGCTTTCAATGTCTTTTGAAATATTTTGAAATCTACAAAAAAATAAGTTTTTGAACATAGTCTACATGTAGGCCTACTGATATCGATCCACGTTAAGGAGAACAAAGTTTCATGCCGATGTCATTTAAACCAGGAGTGAGATTGTCAACATTCCAGGTATTGGATGTACCTTTCTTTCAATCATATGTTATGGTGGATGACAGATTGCGTCTTAAATTCAAAAGAAAAAACAACAACTAGCTTTTAGAAATGGATTTTCTGCCTTCCTGCATGCAAAAAATTGAATAAAACAAAATGCCTCGCAGCTCATTGCATTTCATAAGACAGTGCTTGCTACAATAAAATGCAGAACCTTGAAATTCAAATGCACCGCAAAGAAGGCATAAAAACACGAAACCTGGTGAAGAAAATAAAACCAAAACCGAGCATTTTCACCCCACACACTAAGCAAAGTGTAGTTGCATGTGCTTTCTGTTGAATTTTCTCTAGAAAAGTCAAGTTTTCTTTCGCGAGGGCTGAGGAGAATCCTCTTACTGCTACACGCACGGAAAAACTTGCACAGAGATAGTGCAAATTCAATTTTCTCCGAGAAAATAAGACAAAAGATCTTTCGTTTTGCTTCGTGAAGTGAAAAACGATGGATGGACGGTCAGTCATTGGGTCATAACGCATTCGGATGGTGTAACCAGCCGAAATATCGCGAAAATCCAGATGCAGCAAACTGCATTTTTCAATGAAAAACACAGATTTAACCAGTTTTTATATTTCAAATTTTTCAAATTATGATCTAGTAAAAGTGCATTCGTAGAACGGTTTTCGAAGGCATAATATTGCTGATTAGATGATACATACAATGTCAGTTTTTGTACTAATTTTGGTAAAGTTAAATGCGGTGCATGCCATGAACAAACAACGCGTTGTAAAAAGAAAGAATTTGAGGAAGTCCCAAAATTTCACACGGTTTTTCAAACCGATTTTAAGTAAACTGAAAACTACCACCAAAACAATGCTGTGATTTCTTGCGGTACAAGACCCATGGCATCACCCCCTTTGCACACGCAGTTACCCCAGTTGAATGATGGTAAACATGCCCTGCCCTGATGCAACTTGAGACTTACCAGAGAGGGGGGTAACAAAGTAAGGGTTCAAGTTCAATAACTACTGTTCGGCAGCCAGGCTTCCAACAGTCTGGCAAGTGAAAATATGCGATTTTTGGAGGGAGAAACAGAAGTGAATGATGGGAAACAAGCAGAAGCATCAAAGACCATGCATTTTTTTCGATAAAACGTACTTTTCCAAACGCTTTGTTAACTTTTTTTGGAAAAACATAGCAAAACTGTACAACCACAGTTTGGCTGGGACGAACTGGTAGCACCCCAGACAATGCTACAAATCAGTAGATCAAAATTATAAAAGCATGTATAGGTCATTTATAAAGAAATGCTGTAAGCTTAATCATCTTACTTTACAATGAAAAGTAAAAAAAAAACACTAGTAAAAAGATTCAACATTTTTTTTTAAATACATTCGTTTTTTGTTTTAAATTTGGGATTCAGGGATTTCACATTTAGGAATGTGGAATGTGGGATTTCACATTCAGGAATTCTTGAAAATTCCATTGAAAAGCGTATGACAACATAACTACGTTACAGTGTATGTAACTAGTGGACTAAACAACTAGCCATGGCAGCAAACTGACAGTTTAGCAACTGAAAGTTCAGGCACATCCCTAAAATGAGTGATCGAAAAATGGGCAAATGGACAACGGGGGAAGACTCCAGGCGAGTGCTAGGCCAATGGCTACTTAGCACCAAAAATCCAATATAAAAGAGTGAGCAAACTGCATTTTTCGCTGCGAAAAAACTTGGAAAGGAGAAACTCAGAAGGCCATATCAGAAAAGTTCATCTTGTTCTACACCCTTAGAGGTCCCATGATGCTACTAAGATTTCCGTTTTTCCCCCCAAGAAACTTTTTTTTTTCTCTCCTCCAAGATCTAATCTATTTCTAAAAGCCGTAGCTTTTCAGAGTAGAAATAGAAAGGAAACATTATTGAATTTTTTTTCTTTGTACTTTGCAAATCCAGAAGAGAAAGTCCGTCGAAACCCCGGGTTCTGGAAACCCGCCATCCAATGGAAAACTGAAGCAGCGAGAGCAATGTCCAGAGGACCGCGAGATGTTATCGCCACTGGACCTCACTCTGGGTCCGAGCAAAGAATGGATAAAGAAAATCTCATTTTCTTCATGGCTTCATTTAACCTCATTTACCTCCTTTTAGAAACTGCGCTTCCAATGGATTTGAAAACGTTGTTTTCGAGCCCTCGTTTGAGGGGGGGCTTTTGGTGAAGACCAATTTCACGAATGATAAAATTTCAGGCGAAAAGTGAAATGATAGGTCACCGATTTCTTCCCGATATAAAATAATTCCAATCGAAATATCGTGGATTTGATCGATAATCCGCGCTTATTTATTGCTGATGCACGCCATGACGAGCCAGTTTTAAACGTTAAGGGCTATCCACGCTTCAGCTGAGGAGGATATATACTAAATTTACTAATGTACAGTAAAGCTGCACCTGCAACTGCAAAAACTTGAAAAACAAACCTAAAAAACTTAAGCTAGGATTTGTGTGAACACCTTTAAGCAAGGAGGATTAACGTAAACAAACAACTACCAACAAGAATAACATTTTTTTCCTTATGAAATGTAATTATCTACTGTATGATTTCTGTAAATGATGATAAACTAAACAATGGGATAATAAATAAGCTTTCAAAACATACTTTGTGGGAGATAAGATAGTATTTTTCTCAAGGAACTTGAATTTTAAAACAGTATGACTGTCTATTTCAATACAGCATGATTACCAATTTCAATATATTATGATTATCAATTTTAATACAGTATGATTATCTACAATGTATTATGATTATCTATTTCAATACAGTATGATTATCAATTTTAATACAGCAAGATTATCAATCTTAATACAGTATTATTATCAAATTTAAATATAATTACTGTATAATAAGCTAATGTATATAATGAAGCCAAATCAAATTGTAAAATTTAAAATATGTTAGACATGTACAGCTAAAACCAATGAGCATTTTTAATAAAATGCAATTTCAATACTGGATTCATTCATTCAAATAGGCATACAGCATGATTATCAATTTTAATACAGTATTATTGTCAATTTTAAATAAAACGTATGTCGATAAATGAATGATATGAATGATAAATGAACAACTTCAAAAAACGTGACAGTGTAAAGGAGTGGAATTTCCTAATGGGCGTGAACATTTGAGAATCATTTTTTCGCCCAAAAAAATATGAACTAGCAGCCTATAGACGGGAACAACATCATACATTATTAAAAACGATGTTAGTAATACATTTTTAATAAAACCTTTCTTTTAAGAAATTATACAGAACATTGAACCACGTACTGCAGCTAATCGATGACGTCAGCCAAATTGTACTTCTGACATCTTAAGCGATATAAATTAAACATTCAAAAGAAGTTCTCCGGGGATCTCATGAAACAATACGACAGCTATCCAATATGCAGGAAGCAGCACTAACCCCCTAAATCTCGAAAAAAGGCCATTCCTAATCGCTCTATCCAACGGACCCTTAAATATAATTGCGTTTTCTGTACGGACACAAATGAAGAAGCAGCATCATGCCGGAAAGATCATTAAGTGTCCAAATGAGAAAGTGTTAGAAAAACACCATCATTTATTAAAAAAAAAGCAATTGCATAAGCCTTCTTCTCGTTTTTACTGTTATGGCTTCTTTTCACCCAAATTGCCATCTTGCTGCCTGGCGTATGGACAAGAAAACCAAGAGAGAGTAGAGAGTAGAGAGAGAGAGTGGAAAAAAATCCCCAAGAAAAATGCAGTATTTTATGGGCGCTTCTTTAGGGGGCATCTGTCCACCAGAAACTCCAGCAGCGCCATTATTGAATACGTCAGGGTCAAAAGCAATTTGTTCCTCATAATGGCAGTTTACTGCGCCTAATGGCGAATGGTATATGTACATGTATATACTGTATGTAGGAGGGGGAAAAGCAAGAACTAAGACGGCCTTAAGAAAAGGACGATGAAAAACTGACCGAAGTCCAGCTTGAAAGAGAAATGCAAAGAGTAGCTCAAGAACATAGCTTACGAAGAACATGAAAAAACTAGGACAGTTCACAAAATTTAGTTTGCATACAACGTTTCTGAATTTTTTTTCTTTCAAAATTACTCTTTATAGAATTCATTTCTCTGACTGCAAAGATATACGTTCACACTGGAGGAAACATAGAGGACCTTTTTGTTGCTAATTGTTACCAGTTGTTGTTTTACATAATTTTGTACACAATTTATTACACAAATAGTTTACCTAAGTTTGTTTCCAGAAACAACCAGAAAGTTTCTCTATGTTTCCTCCAGTGTGGAAGCTGCATATATCGTTTTAAAATGCATCATTCAAAATGAAATAGTCTTAACAATGGCTATATAACGTGTTTAAACGTATTTCAAAATGCATGTTTGTACATGTATAAACCGATTACAACATTCTTTGTTTAATGCTTTTTAATGCATTGTTGAATATACAATATTTAAGCAAGCTTGCATTGGTAATGCAATGTAATTGATGTATCAATTAACATAATTCTATAAAAATGGGCTTAAAATATATTAGTGTTACTCAGAAAAACATAACGAATGTCACTTTGTAATCGTGGTCACGTATGCAAAATCGGTACGCTAACTGCATTAAAAAATTACTTAAGGTCATCTACGCGTTTCTTTTGTACATGAGACTTCACCACTGCGAAATAGTGACAATCACAAAGCTAAATCGTCTGAGTAACCCTATTATAGTCACATTTCAATACCTTTACTTTCATGATCGAAAAGGCATTTTCAAATTCATGGTAAGGTGTTTTTAGATGTGGGTAGCAGCGCCGCCTATTGAAAACATTAGATTACACTTGGTCAATAGCCATCCCATGGATATCTGACCTTCTGACTGATCGTTAATCAAAAATTGGAAATTGCGACGTGGGGGCATCGCGCACCAAACCCTCTTCAAAGTGGCAGAAATAAATCACCGAAGAGTCCATGACCCAGGGGTCACAATGGCGCCCCGTGTCGTTTAATTTACCAGAAGTGTCAGTTTCGCTGGCGCACAATTAAACTCAGGGGCGTACAATAACAACGCAACAGAAAACAGAGGAGCTATGCAGAGGACAACTCAGACTCTGACAATTGCCAGCTAGCCAATTGGATTGAGGGAGAAAAGAGGGGACACTGCCGCCTCGCACGCCACCTGCCGAGATTCTCCGCATCAGGAACATCATTGATCCCTTCCATTAGGCGAGAGCATTTCCGCACAAAAATGGCGTAAACGATCAATCGTAAAATTGTACAGGGTGTGTAAAAGTGGTTTACAAAACTATAATCTAATAACAGGAGGTTTCATCGACATACAGGAACAAACTATGGTTCATGTAATCCACCCACTCAAAAGTTGTTTTAATTTTTTTGGGGAAGAGAGGGATGTCCTGGACGACACTTCAGCAGTTGGATTGGGCGAGGTGATGCAATTGCTCACCTAGGTCCTCGACATTTCACCATGGACTTCATTCTGTGGTGATACATGTACAGTATGTCAAATACCAACAGTTCTAAAATCCCGTGAATGAAATCCATCAAAATGGGCAGAGTTGGAATACTGATCAGATGTTCCACCAGAAGGTCATGATAGACCTGCTACCAGAGGTGCACATATCGAAGTGGGCTGACCACATGAACCACGGGACGTTCCAGTATGCCAATGGAACCATTACGAGCACCATTACAGTACTTCGTAGTGCGTTTTCTTCGTACGTGTGTTGGCATTGATCAACAGGAAACGCACATCCAACCGCACTTTTTTTGGTAACAAAAAAAAATGTCCTCTGTGGTAAGGCGATACATAATCCAGCATTTCGAACAGCATTCTTCCAGAAAAAACGGCGCCCGACATCCCCATCGATTTCAGCAACACGCACTCTGCCTTTTTGAGGAAGAATTAACGGATGAACGAGGACGATCATAATGGATATCATCTCTAATTGTACTTCTGTCATTGACTTATTGCTGACATCGTTAAAAAGAAACAACACGAAGAAAACGTTGCTGCATATCGTGCAAATTAGTACAATGGGCGGCAACACGGGAAATTGTGCAGCCCAATTCTGAATAGACGACTGGTTAGTCTCAATATTTGAGACCGACTAGACGAAAACTCAACGCATGTACACTTCTGCACAAATTCAAACTGCGCGTGATAATATCGGCCCTTTGGTGATAAATTGATCAATGCAAATGTTACGGCCGTCACAACCGAGGAAAGTATATCTGGAAATAATTTATAAATGACGAGAAATTGCAGAAAAGTTATTTCACCTGAAGCAATTTCCTGTTGCTGAACACACGGAGCGATACTTTAAGAATATACCCCTACATTATATGCAGTATTTGACAGCACTGTTTTAAAGGGAAATGTGGATAAACTAATTTGACAGCAGTGCTGTTATTCCATCCTATGACGTGTGCCTTTCCTGATTGACTATCCAACGGAAAGAAACTTTTGTAAAAAAAACCTATGGCGTCGGTTTCTTTCCAAAAAATAAGTAGCTCAGAATCGGATCGTTTTCTATTCTGGAAATATATCTGGAAACTTATTTGCGAAGAACATTTCTCCCAACACATGCGGGGAAATATCAAGAAATAATATATCTGGAAAGAAGACTTGGGATGTAATTTGCTTTGTATGTGACGGACATTTGATAGTTGTGATTTATGGTCTTCCTCAATGGTGAAACACATACTTTACTATAAACGGACAATAAATTGGCTTTTTAACTGAAAAATTAGGTTATAATGGAATTAAATCGGGCGGCCATTTTGTTTCAAAACCGAAATGCAAGGGAAGTCCCATCTCAAGCATCAGAGCACAACAATTAAGCTATCTAACGTGAATGAGTCTTGCTTTGAGGCTAAGCAGCTTTTTGCAAACTGATAGTGCTGATTAGGAAAATCAAGTATTTAATTACAAAAAGCGAAATGCACTAGACGTAATAGGGGTAATCAGACAAGCGGGTTCGCAGATCGCAGATTACTAATCGTGGAGCTTCACACCACTGAAACCAATTATTGCAAACTTTTGTCCGCGTGACAATAGCGACTGCCAATGTGCGATTCGCACTTTACGTAACCATGAAGTCACGTGCTAAAAACGTTACGCACTAAACTTCATTCAAAGTAATCGTTGATTTCAACCCAATTATAACTGTATGCCTTCAGTCTTAGCATTTTTGGGAATTATTTCATCTTTTTCAATTTTTTAAGAAAATCGTAACATTTTTCGACGGCAGTGACTTCGTACTTTCTCTTACAAATTAGATGAGCCTGATGTACAGGATGTAAAGTACGCACTTCCGTCGGTTATTTTGGCGGAGAATAACCATCAATCGCAGCATAAATAGACCACACCGAATACCATCACGGACAAAAAAAGAACAATCAGATTTCTTATGTTTATAAATGGCCATGGAGACAGAAGACGTCCAGTGAGCCAACAAGAAATAAAAAAATCCGAGAGAAAAAAAAAGAAAAACATGGACATCGAGTATAAATTAGATGAATGCTTATGTATAACGAGTAGCCTCCAAATGTCAGAAGAAGAAATAGGGAGTGTCAAGCAGACAAGAGAATGGGCAACGATGATAAAAAATAACATTTGTGAACATGAAGCTCCATAAATACAGCGCTGTAAATATACATTACTGCTCTTGAGAGCGCTGTATGCGGAATCGTATAAAAAAGCACAATGCGGATCGAAAACATGTTTTCCATTTCACAAAAGGAAGGGGGGAGAAAAAGCCTTAATTTTTTACCACTTCGAATACTTTTTTGGTCATGAAGGCCTAAAATATAAGTTTTTATAAGCTCTTATAGGCAAATGTTTGCACCACGAACTAGGCTAGCAACTCGCTGATGGGAGCTTCTGAGAGAATTTCAATGAAAATAAAGTATTTTGCTGCAAAAAATCTAATAAAACATAAGAGAACGTCAAAGTAGGCCTCCTTTAAAAGCCCCTGCTATGGCCCGAAATGAGATCTAAATATGCAAAAATGCATAGTGCAGAAAAAAAATGTACTCAGATTCGCACATTGATTGGCCATAAACCATGACCGATATTGCATCCGGTATTCTATATAAAATGGGAGTATTTTTTCACTGACAAAAACTCCATCTGGATCTTACAGCAAAACATTTCCCTTCCTACAACAATTCGTCTTTTTTTTCATTCAGTTTGATAACTGTCAAACTAACGTTTCAATTTAAAAGGCCATTATTCGATCAAATAAAATCAATATGGAATAAATGATGACTAATGGCGAATTAAAGGTAACGGGTTGCTAAGCGACGAATTATTCCCAATTTCACTTGCTAATATTTAACGACGTGGGAATTGATACGGCCATTTTGAAACCTGATCGATCTATCTATCTAAACGTAGACAGAATTTAAAAATACGAGACATATCCTCGAAAAAAAAAAAAAAATAGCGAACAGACGAGAGAGAATATCTGCTTAAAAATTCACCGCCCTTACGTTTGCATTGAAAACAAATTAAATCTTAAGTCCAATTTCAATTTCTGGATAAAATCAACAGAGAAACCACAAGGCTATAAATTTAATTACAGACATCAAAAGACGCTGAAGATTTTCCGAAATTTGCTTGCTAACCACATTTAAGAAAGTAAACGTGATTAGTTTCAAATCGAAATGCATTATCAGTTATATTTCGAAATGCGCAAACTAAGATAAACGACATACAGTTTAACTCAAAATGAAATTCAACGTATTTTTTTTTAAATTGATTATAAATGAATATACAGATAATAATGATAAATGAAAGCCATATTATACAGAATAATACGACTTTCGTTTAGTTATTATTATTATCCGTTTCATTAGCATTTCCAAAAACTGAAATCTACTGAGTTCCAAAAAAATGTTTAATAATATACAATAATTGAAGTATATTAGATAATAATTATGGAGAGACGATTTGAGAATATGAAATTTGAACGTATTCAATAACACATTGATTGGATGTGTTCAAATTAATCAAAATCCAGTGCACATTGACAACACTTTTTCTTATTTCATAAAAAAATAGCAAGTCAAATTAAATTTATAGAGTAGGCATACATTCCATCGCGGCAAAATGTTTCAAAAAACAGAATAATTTTAAGACAAATTGATTTCTAGAATCAACTGAACAATTCAAAGACAAAGATAATTTCCTCGTGCTCGAATACGGATCTAACCCAAGATTGACGGAAACGAAATTAGGCCCAATTAATAATGCAAGTTAATTAGACATCGAAAACAATATTGTTAGACAAATTATACTGGTAGGTACAAATATGTCAATAATTATCAATAATTCACGTGTAGAATTCGCAGAATAACATTTCTGCTTACCAGCATTTAAATTCTCTTGGATTGGCAGGCGTATAATAATTGAGCTAAGGCGTGGTTTATGCAAAACCTGCAGGCCATTAAATAATGCAAATTTTGATGTACAGTAGGCCTAATTGTTCCCTTTTTGTTTGCTTGTGAAAAATTACGTTTCTTAATTCAAATTTGATTCAATTTTTATCAATGCAGATTTTGATTGAACGTTTATTCAATTTTTATATCGACGCTGAACGTCTTAAACCACTTACATGTAATCAAAGTTATGTATGCATACAGTATTTAAAATGAATATCGAACTGCAAAAACGAAGTTTATTTAGTCAGACCCGTTGCACTCGCTTTTCTCAGGAAGTTCACGAAATTCCCAACTTTCTCAGAAAATGAGAAATTTCACGAGTTAAAAGACCACGAATTTAAGGGTTGTTTTTTTCGTCACTGCATGCATAAAACTTCGAAAATCATTATAGCATACTGTACTTTACATTTATATTTCAAACAAATTGGAAATTTAATTTATGTTGGATCATAAAAAATCACATGCCAGGTAAATTTTGATCAAAAATGAACAATTGAGCACTAGTGACTGTAAAAATAGCCTTAATTTTAGCATGTTTCATGTCTTCAATTTTCAAAAACGCCTAAAAGTAAGATGCCTGTGACAAATTTATGACTTGAAACATGTCCAAATCAAGCACACTGTACTTTATATTTCTAACAAAGATTAAATTTAATTTACCTTGGATCATATTAAATTTCACAACATATATATTTTAATCAAAAATGAACTATGGAGCATTAATGACTGTAAAAACCACCTCAATTTTGGCATGTTTCACGTCTTAAATTTTAGGAGATGAAACATGTCTAAATTAAGACTATTTTTTATAGCGTAACGTATATACAATGTCTACATTAAAATAGCATATTCATTGTAGGTCCCAACTCGAAACCCAGAATTACGTATTTATTATCTAATTAATAAGGATAGGATTTTTTATGGATATTTCCGTCTAGTTTTCGCCTGCAGCATAAAAAGACCATGTAAGTAAAAGGCTTTGGCGTCGACGCCCTAACATAATGAATTTGCATCTCAGGAATAATAATTAGTGTTTAATGTCGGCAATGGCTCGGGCGTGTCCTACGCGTTGCATTAACGGACATTTAATAACCACCAAAACCGTCGTTAACGATTTTTTAAATGCGCTTCTTGCCGCCAAATAGAAAGAAGACACGATAGTCCATAAAACGAGTCATAAACAACGTGCACAATAACGTCTGAGTCATGCGCCACTCTAATGGTCGGTTGCACCATTCTCCGTTATTCATCAGACATTAATAATCTAATGCAGTTGATATAAACACTATTTGAACAGTATGAAAATTGCTGTTTTCAGGAAAAGTACAATTATAAAAACACTTGCTGTACACTCAGTGAGCTATGCAACAACAATCAGAACTTTTTAAAAACAAATAATTTTAAATTAATAGCAACGAAATTTTCATTGCAAAAAATAGAATCAGTATATAAAGTTTAAGGTAGAATTATAACTTCTTATAATGGTAGAATTTTTTGATTTTTGACTAACTGGTCATCTTTTACCTAATCAATTATGGTGATTTAGGTTCTGGGTATGAAGACAGACTAACTAGTTTTGGTTTTTTACTTTTTAGTGATTGATATTTCGTTGCAAATGTTGCATTAGTCAGGTTCATACATTGTTTATAAATGTGCATTTTCAACTCTAGGTGAATATTCCGATTCTTGTGCTTCTATTTGTCAGTTTAAAGATGCCCGGACCATTAAATCTCTGAACAATCCGAAAAAACATTGTCTTTTGAAAAGATAAAATTATCATTTATCGCCTCTTATTGGCTTATTGTATCTAGCACTAAACTTCAGGGTGTAACATATACAGCAATATACCCCCAGTTAATCCGCAATTCGCTTAATCCGACCACGGATAAATCAGGCGTCGACAAAAATTACTTTTTATTTCGTCTGCTTATGTCACGTACAAAGGCATTTCAGCCATAATTTCTTACCAAACCTAAAGGCCGTCACACACAAAGCAATTTATATCCCGAAACTTGTTTCCAGATTAAGATATATTTTTGCTTGCTATTTACCCGTGTTTTGGCAAAAAAAAAATTCTGACGCAAATACATCTCCAGAGTAGAAAATGTTTCTATTCTGAGCAACTTATTTCTGGAAACAAACTGACGTCATAGGTCTTAACGTTATGCACAACGTTTTCCATCCGTCATAGGATGGGAAGGCAGAGCTCTGCAGTTATTTCCCCTAGAAACAGTGCTGCCATGTATAGGGATATATTCAGAAAACTTCGCTCCGTGTGTGCAGCATCAGGAATACTTTCAGTTGAAATAAACAGCAATTTCTCTCAATTTATTTCCGGATATAACTTTCCTCGTGCGTGACGTCCCTTAGTTTCCCCCCATAAAGCTAAGTTGGCTGTGCGACTTTCTAGACAGCAACTTTATGGAATGCCCTTGCGCAGAATGGCGACAGGGAGCCTATTGTGCGCCTTTTGATTGGCACGTTGTTATTGAGGGTCTGAATTCCAAAATGCCACCGCGTATCAAACAATCGTCACGCAACGGTGCAATTAGTTTAGTTGCGTCTTTCAGCGAAATATTTGTAGCTGAATAAGCAAAAATATTGTAGGAAGGAAACGCGAGGAAAAAGCGGGGGAACGAAATTGGGTGAAAAAGGAGGATGCAGGGACCAATGAAATACATAAGGTCAATACGAAGCGTACTGTGTTTACACGACGGATCCAATTGTAATAGGGCTAGCTATTGAATTTTTATTTAGTGAGCTGGACAACGTACCATGGCAAAACCTGCAAACGCAACATAATAGGCGAAGGCAAACGCATATTCATTAATAAATTGTAATCCGAAAACGTGCTCAAAGTGCGGATTAGGCCACGGAAAACGTATTTAGTTAACTTCAAGTAAAATGAGGCTGGCAATGCATTTTTGGACAAGTTCCATGAGAGAGAAACGTTGGCAATGCAGAGCAAACAATAGGAATTTAAGGGGATGGAAACATTGAACTTTGAAATAATTTTTAAATAGAATAAATATATATTAAGCTATTACAGTAAGTAATTCTATAATGCTATATACGCTATTAAATAATTGTTTAATCCGTAGTAAGAAATTATAAAGGGTAAACATGTGCTTTTTTTAAAAAAAAGAATTTCATTGCTTTTGCCCCCTGAGTAGTCGCAACCTTACATACGCGGTTTGCATTGCGAGTTTGCTGAACACCAGGCGCAAACTGTAATATTTGATTTTAAGGGCGGTGGTAACGCCGTACTTCGTGATAATTTTTAAAATATAATATTCGTGTACGTATATTTGCACACTCTGAAGCGATAAACTTCTCATCAGTACGAAAATAAAATTTAAGGGATGAACAAGTTTCTTTAAGAATTTTACCAGCTTCATACCCCGAATGGAAGCAAGGGGCAAAAGGCAACTTTTTATTTTAAGGGCGGTGGAAAAACCGTATACTTTGTGATAATTTTTAAAATATAATACATGTATACCTAATCCTGAGGCCATAAACTGCACAGCAGTAAGAAAAGTTAAAGAATAAACCAGTTATTTTTTTTTAAGAATTTCACTCGTTCATACCCTTTAGGAAAGCACCACTGCATAACGAAGTATTGTGTGATTGCTAGACATCAAGGGGCACATTTTAGTTTTTAATTTTCAACTTCGATTAAAGAAAAGTAAAAGCTCTTTACAAGCGCATGGTATTTATGACGATCAATAAAATATCTTAATTAAAAAGTATTTTTAAACAAATTATTTCGTACTTGAACAGACACTCCCCAGAAATAGATCTAGAATAAACAACGTACGATAATGCAATGTGCGATGGCGTGATGCTTCCCACAAATCAAGCTCAAAAACATACCAATTTAAAAACTGGGTGCTATTAAATCGCACATTTAATTGACATTGTAAACTTTAAATCAAAATGCCTCGGTTCGACAAGTCCATTCGCCTTAATTTCGAGCTTCGCCCCACAACCAGGACGCGTTGATAGGTTGCCCGTTTCCAAGCGCATTCCCACAAAAGCAAATGATAAAAGAAAAATCATTTTGAATTACGAAACAATTTTATCGGAATGGAAATTGCGGTCAACACATTTTTATCCGTTTCATTTCGCTGCCATTTATTTCGTCCTATTAAAGTTCAGTTTGAAAAGCCAGTCCCGTCACAATCAATGTGGGAGTGGGAGTGAAGGCAAGCTGTCACGTATCCATTATAAGGATGAAAAAACGGTGGCTCATCCTGGCATGAGCTCAATATGAATGAAATTTCAAAGAGTATTTTTAGATATTAACTCCGATTTAATTTCCCTCCGCTCGTCCTTTTGTTAGCATTCAGAGCTGCCTTTTCATCGGATGGGGAACAGAGAAAAAACAAACTTTGGCAAAAGGACTTTTTGAAAACGCTATTAAAATCCCATTTTGGGGGAAGGCAAAGGCAAGTTGGGAAACCGCCGTTCAAATATATCCTCCTCGAGGGTACCCGACAATGCTGAGGAGAAAAAATGGTCTGTATACGAAATTGTCGTCGAATTAAATCCCAACAAAACCTAATAGCTTTAAAATCGCTTCCAGCTTCGACGCATGCAATTTTTTTCTCGCATTTTTTTCAAGGTTTTAAGCGTCAAAGGAAAAACGATCCCAAAATCTCAAATGTTGCTGTCATCGTCTGAACATCTCAAAGAAGAAATGACGCCTACACTATCAGCGTAAAAATTGAGAAGGCCGTACTGTACTGTATATCAACAATATATCGCACCCCCAGCTCAGAAGTGGCACAACTAAAAAAAAAGTTTCATTTCTGTTTCAAACTGTATTGAGTCGACCGAAACGAGCTCTATATTCAGTGATAACGACCATGATTTCTGATAAATGACAAAAATTGTCACCTTATTATGTATCATTCAACGGAACCCCAAATATAACAATCCGCGAATATTCCAATATATCCGATTGGTTAGTTTATGGCAGCCATTAAATTTAAAACATTGTGATTAAAAGATTTTAAAAAAAAATGTTTAATTTCCTTTTCACCAAACTTTAAGAGTATGTAGTGATTTCAGCATTTATTACAAGTCAGTTCCGATTGGTCAGATTTGAAAAAAAAAGTAACATCATCTAAGAAATACCATGAAATATAAAACAAAAAATATACAATTTCCCTTACACCAAACTTTAATAACATAAAGTGATTTTGAATTTATTACAAGTCTGTTCCGATTATTGAGATTTTTAAAATATCTGAAAATCAGCTAAGAAACTACCATGGAATCAAAAATAAAGAAATATCCAATCTCCCTTTCACCAAGCCAAGAGTATGAAATAATTTTGCATTTATTACAAGTCAGTTTCGATTGCTCAGATTTAAAAAAATATGATAACATCGTCTAAGAAACCACCATGAAATTCGAAACAAAAAACATACAATTTCCCTTACACCAAACATTAATAATATGAAGTGATTTTGCACTTATTACAAATCTGTTCGCTAGTCAGATTTGTTTTAAAAAAACCACCTGAAAATCAACTAAGAAACCACCACGAAATCAAAAATAAAGAAATATCCCATTTCTCTTTCACCAAATTAAGAGTATGAAGCAATTTTGCATTTATTCAAAGCATTTTATCAACGCGCTTATAGCTACTAACATTCCTAAAGTACAGGGTGCTTCTCCCCGCTGGAGCATCTTCGTGCCAGACGCGAGACATTGAGTGTGTTTTGTCCAAGAAAAAAAAAAGCCAGAAATTGTGGATCTAACAAATACGAGAGGAGTTTCTCGTGGCCCCAAACAGCCAACCTACAAACATCAACGTGGACGGGAAAAAAACGAGCCAAGACATAACATAAGTGTGGCAAACCAGAGAGGAGCTAGAGCAGTACTAAAGTGGGGAAAAGAGGGGAAAAAAGGACAATTTATGAGGCAGCGTGACAAGCCATCTGTCTTGATCCTTGATAGAAAACAGGATACAGTGTTGCTCGCTTCTCCAGCCAGAGGATAACGATGCAAAAACGCATTTTGCGCCATGCACAACACCGCAAAACCCCGCCAGCAGCCAATGGTTACACTGTCCAGTTCCGCCACGTGCGAGGAGTGGTCAACGCGTTGACGCTCGGACAGTCCATGTCAACGCCGATACTAATTGGTCATGTGACAGTAAGCGGATGCTACCGGGGGAACATGGGGTACTCGATAAAGTCAAGTGGTGTTGTTGATCAGTTGAACAGATTTGCTCGCGGCACTCAATAACTGCGAAGATATATGCTCGGATTGAAAAACATGACAACATTTTAGTCAATTAGCAAAATGTAGGGATTTCACACATAATATAAAAGTATTACTTCATTCAAATAAATATACCTATTTTAAAATGAATAAACCTCAAGCAGATTTCGTCAACATGCATATAGATAGTATACACAAGCAGACGACGCGGGCATGACCCCGCCCAGATCATACATTTCTGGGCACTTTATATTTGTACTGTGGCAAAAATGGTTGCCTTAAGTATAGATAAGTTGCACGTGCAGACGCATTCGTTCCATATACAGGGTGGTCCATTTATCATGATTTGTCCAAAATCTTTTAAAATAAATAGTAAATCGTAAAAGTTATCAGAA
>JAQGAO010002765.1:0-18668 GCA_034697705.1 Ommatoiulus sabulosus
TACATTTACATAAATGTCTTCTGAATTTTGTATATGTATGACTGCGTGTTTTATAATGTTTGAAGTGTTTTAAAATTAAATTTTCCATGAAGTTATATAATGTATTTCTAACTAGTTAGAATTTTCCTACTGTGCAGTTAACGAAAATGTTGGCATCTTGTAACATACGCTTGCTTCTGAACCATCACAAGACAAAATGTGTTTAAAAATAATGAAAACGGCAGTTAAATATTGAAATATAGTCACGAGAAATTCAAAATATCGGTGTCTATTATCGCACATGTTCGACCTTGAACTTCCCACCTACTCAATATGAAATGAGTTAACTGGTTTCATCGTTCATAAAATGGACACCACTTGCTTTTTCGGGGAATTCGGTAAAGTACCATTTGTGTCCATGGCAGTCGCATTAGGGACAATCAAGACAGCAGCTTTGCAAATCGCACTTCAGCGTTCGTGAAGTCACGTAAACTAAGCCAACATGGTAATTCCTCTTGAACACGTGATTTCTAGACAGCCAAAGTGCGATGTCTAAATACCCCCAATACAACAGGGTCGATCCCCCAGAACTGTAAAACCTGGAAAAGTCGGGGAACTTGGAAATGTCTGGAAAAAATTTGCATTATTTTAAACAGTTTCCGAGGAAAAGCTTGTAAAATTGTCTACATTTTCCGAGTACAGATTTGCTAAATTTTCCACGTTTCCGAGTACAAATTTTAAAAATTGTCCAGGTTTTACGTTTTTCAACTGTTTTCGTCGACAGATTTGTAAAGCTTTTAATCTTTTCCGAGGATAAATGTTCAACATTTTCAACCTTACCCGAGTAGACATTAGCAAAGTTTTCAAAAGTTTCTCATGCTAATTTTTAAAATTATCATTTGCAATTTTTTCAAAATATTGACTACTTTCCCCATGTCATTTTGGCAAAATCTTGGATAACATTGGAAGATGCAATTTAGACATTGTCTTGGTCAGGGAAATTTACTTAAAAGCCTGGAAAAGTCAGGGAAGTTGAATATGAAATTTATTGGGGAACATCTTGATTCCAAACCCCTAAGGTGTCGCAAGCTCTTAGACATGCCAGTAAATCGCAATTCACACTTTGTTATAACTTAACATCATTGCTTCAGTTCATCACGAATTCAAGACAGTTGGCCAGTCCTAGCAAATCTCAAGACACAAGCAAACATCCGAATATCAAACTGTTCATGGCGTTAGCAAAACCCAACATTTTTCATCACTTTCTTCGATGATGCGTATTATTCGAGTCATATCCGCAAATTTGAGGTACGGTTACATCGATTCGGAACCATTACCCTTCATGCACCGCGCCAAAAATCTGCGGCGAGCCATTAGTAATTCACGGCTGGCAAAGCGCACCGAATTATCTCTATTTTTTTTTTTTTTTTTTTTCAAAAATGTAGAAGGGAAACGCTTTTAATGCATTTATGGCAACGGAGCGTACGCGTGTATAGCTGCAGCTCGAAGTGATTTTTATTTTCTGCGTAATATGAAAAGGACAAATAAGTTCTCTTACTTCTATACTCGACGAGCTAAGAAAAAGAAAAAAAAAAAAAAAGGTGCTTGGCGTAGCAGGTGAAGCGTGCTTTCGGATAATAATAAATAGCGGGGAAGCAGCGGTCTTTTTGCACGCAAACTTGCCTCCATTTTTCGAGCGCATCTCGAAATCTATTGAGAGCCACAAAAGTCAGATAAAAGAAATAAAAATTTAAACAACAATTGCATTTCCAGCTTGTTTCGAGCAGGACTGAAAAAGCCATCTTTTCAAACGCGCATTTAGGGATTACGGAGAGGCGTGCCTTTGGAGGCTTCGGAGATTTGCTCTTGTTGTTATTCGCAGTTTTCTGCGAGAAACACAATGCGAAAAACGCGTCCAAGGTGGACCACCTGGTTGGCTACCAACGAAATAATGGAGTCGAAACAAGGGGGGATAAAAAAGCACAAGCTCAGACTGGTGCTTAAGATGCCTTCAACATTGGGTTGGCTCGACAAAATAAAGAAATCATTGACGTTTCAATTATTCGGATGTGCCCATTGAACCTGCACGAATCACCAGGATATATATACACGGGTTTTGTAAGCCTATTAGATTTAAAATTGGAGCGAAATCATTGAAGATGATCATGCCCAGAGGTTGAATCACGTTCAACTACTGCATTTACAGTTGAACCTCGTTAAGACGAACCCCGAGGATCTCAGAAGTCGGAAAAAACTATTTCAACGATGTAAACTAAATGTTGATTGAATAAAAAATGTACTTGTACTATGATGCAGTACATGTATATACAATGTTTTATTTAATTCTAAAGCAGTACACAATTGTAGTTTATCTAAATAAATCGTCATTTTGAACTACTGTTTTGGTTAGATTGGTTACTGCATGTTAACATTTTTTTACGTCATTTTCTTAAAATATAGCTTGGCTTCGTCTTAACAAATGGCAGAGTGCATGAATGCTTCAGATCTGAAAAATTCGTACTTTGCAACCGAAAATTTGTATCATCTGAGTTTGTCTTAAATGAAGAAATTACTCTATGGCGGGGACTGGAAATTAGTTCGTACTATCAGACATTCGTGTTAAGCCAATTCGTCTTAATGAAGATATACTGTAATTGATTCTTAGAGCTCGTATTTTGACGATATGGTAAAATATCATTTTTGAATGTAGGTTTGATTTTTCACTCGAAAGGTTTTGTGTTAAAAAATGTGACACCTGAATAACTAAAATTTGTAACTCTTTTTTTCAAGTGTAATAACTTCGAAGAAAGTCATTTAAATTTTTTGCTCTATAAATTGTCCCAAAATGCCACAACTAAATTTCAAAGCTTTAAGTTTTTATTTGAAAATGAATTTTTATCATATTTTCCCCATAATAATCTCAACTTTACAGTTGGGCGTAATTCAAACCGAGCAAGATATTTTTAACTTCGAAGATTTCATTCCAGGTTTGACTGCTGTAACTTGTGTATGGAACATCTTGAGCCAATTTTCGGAGAAAGAAATAGTTGGAATTGTAATTTAAATATTATTTAGGTGTTTAATTTGGAATAATACCTTAGGCATGAAAGAAAAAAATTGAAGTTAATTAAGCCATTTCTGTACAGAAATTGAAAAGGTTAAAACGTTGTAAAGTTTTGTTTATACAATTAATATATGTTTGTCAATATATTGTATTAGACACAATTTTGAAAGAGATAGTTCAGTATACCAAAGAAGTTTACTTAAATAATGTCAAATTTAACTTTTATTTAATTACAGTTAGCTGATTTTCTTTCAATTTTGATTGTTTGATGCTTTTGCTCCACAAACATGAATCACATGATCTGAGCAACTTCAGTTAAATGGCGCATAAAATAAAAATTGGCTTTCAAAGCCCCATTCATTTGTAATTGTTTGACAAATAACTGTTAACTTTAACAATAAAACTAATAATCGTAAAATAAAGTATGATAATACCTCGCAATAAGAGTAATGTAGTTTATTTACAAATCATGCGTGTTTCACTATATGGATGCTGGTGCGTATGTTTTCACCGAAAGTTGTAAAACTAATCTTGGGCGGGCAATTAATGAGGACAATTAAAACGAAAGGGTTTATGCAAAAAGGCAATGCAATAACGGCATGCATGGGATCATACACTAATAGTACTATGTAGACAGTAACGTAAGCGCAAAGCCATAAAAGTCAGATAAATTGCAATATCATAAACCATGCGTCTGGTAAATTGCCTTTCACTACACGAAATTGCAAGTTTATCTTTTATAACCAAGTTTTTAACTCGCTAATGAATATAAAATTAATTTTCAGCTGAGACAGTGCATTTTTCCCATCAAACAAATTGAAAATTAATGAGCTTTTGATAGACGCTGGGGCTATGGAAAGCAACTGAAATTTTAAAAAGTTAGCAAATACATGTAATTAATTTAATAATTCAAGCCAGTGCGTTTTATATACACGGTGTCCTGATTAGATATAACAAGTACAAATTGGTTTCTTTGATTTATTGTTAACTGATGAATCAACATGATTATACATGTACCTCCACATCCGTTAGGATCCTTGACGGGCCCCCTGGCCAGGGTGCTCTACTGGATTTAGAATAAATAATTAGTCAGTCTAAATTTTGTCACAACAGTAATATTTGCAATTATTATAAAATAATATGTGGGCTCACCTCGCCAGGACCCCCTAATCACTGGCATATAGGCTGCAGGGCTCAACATCAGTTTTGTTTGTCACCTCGTATTCTATCAAATCTTTAAATATGGTCGATCATTAAATGGGTATTATGAAGATAGTCTTAGGTATAGACCTAAATATTTTAGAATATTTTTTTATAAAGAAAGCTTATAAGTAGATGCAAAATTTTCAGTTCCTAATACGGTTTTTTCAAATTTAGTTAATTTTTTAGTTGATATTTTTCGTCATCTAGTGACCAATATGCGCAACATGCAACAGTTTTAAATTAAAAGTTAATGATTTTTTTTGGGGAATTTGATACATTGGATATTTTCAAATGCCATTTCATTCCCTTTTAATTTTTTCGGACAATATTTCAATACCTTTTTTTGCCATAATTTCCACAAGACACTAACCAATAAAGACAATTATTAATGGCAGCAATTAGTGATTTACTATACATATCTGTACTTTGGTTTTAAGCACATAGATGGCGCTTTGAGAATAGTCGATAGATGATGATGGCAGTGTTGTCGCCGGCTTTGAATTTGATAATATTAGTTTACCGCCCACCTGGTTGCACTATTTTTGACATTTCCATGAATATTTTGTCCATTGAAAAAGATTTACTGAAATGCGTCATTTCCACTTTTTGAAAACATTTTACCTCTTCAGAGCCCACCATAGAGAGGTTAGCCTGTCTGCTTTGAAGTTTTGCATAAACTTCTCTTTAGGTACGTGAAATGCTTGGGCAGCGTTTTATTACAACAATCGTTCAAGTTTATCACTGTCAGTATTTTTTTTATAAAATGACAGGTGATTCGCGTAGGCGTTTGCAAAAATAAAAAAAATTGATTTTCCTTGATACGAAAATAAATTACATCATTTGGGCGTAATAATGGAGGTCCATGGCCCGATATAATGACAAGCCTAGGGCTGCTTCCATGCACCAGGAATTTTATTTGATGCTTAATTAAACGTGCCCTCAACGCAGTTTCTATTAGCTCTAAGAAGGGAGTTTTTGTTGATATTTCGTGACTGCTAGACAGCGCAGTTTTGCAATTTTTTCCCCCAGAAGCCTATTAATTCTGCGTAAAACCATCTCGCACATAACTGGCAAGCGTTAAAAATGCAATTCCTGTGTTTTTTAATTAGCCGATAATAAATTGTTTAATTTACCATGGGGCAACCTGCACCCCTAAATACTTGTAATGAAAATGAGGGGTAAACTTAAACAAGTTGAAAAAACAAGTGAATTTATGCGAGATTAATTTGATGAAGTCTGTTCTGCGATCATTTTAATTTCCCCGGCAGTGAATCTGGTCCGTTGATTGAATTAGGGAATTCAGGGCTAATCAAATTCATTTTTATTTAGTAGCGTAATAAAACAATGGGTTGGCCTATATGCATTAGCTGAGTTTCGGCTTAGGATTTCAGACAAAAAGCTATTGTGTTTTAGGTTTTAGGGATTCATTGGAGGCGCTTAAGGAGTGAGGTTTTGGCTCAGAGCTAAAATACCAGCTTCCAAATCCAATTTTGAACAATGCATCCGATGTAAAATGGGATTTGCTCATCCATAAATTCGACGAGAGAACGTTTATTGCTAAACATGGCCTATAAAGTTCTGGCGAGTTTTAATAAAATTTTTGTTAACGTTGTTTAGGCATGTCCTAACATCAGCAGTTGGAAAACCGCAAGAAAATATGCTGACAATGGGTTTGCCTACCCATGGCAATCAACTTTGTTTTACGTACATATTATGAATTCCGCACACGGTTTTATGTATTTTCTATACGTGCGCATAATATGCAGAACATCTGCCAATATTTTATTTCTGAGGAAAATGCATTATGTATGAAAATCGGTCAGAATAAGCGTGCAAACTGAAAAAAAGGCTCGAATTCGTGCCTTAGGTACTAGCAAAATATATGCGACAGGTATAGGACTACTCTCGAAATTCGACTTCCTAATTTTATACATGTGCTACATTCTGTGAGATTTTTTTGGAATCTTTGTTGAGTGTTCGTCGAATTTTCGCACGATATAACACGTCGAAAAACATTTTGGTTGCAGAAAATTCAATTTCTGATATCAGTGATATTATGCTATAGTTTTCAGTGTTAAAACACCTTCTTTGATATTATTCATGGTAATGTGGCGCCAACGATATGTTGACCTTGATTTTGACTTGATCTACTTAGGTTTTATGACATTCTATATGACATGACATCTTAGAGAGAAATGTTAATTGATAAATATTCAAATGTTCACGTTAATGTCGTGTTTTCAACAATTTTATGCAAGTTCATTTGAGCATGCACTACCAAATTGTAATTTTATTCTTCTCAACCAAAGTTATGTTAGTTTGTTAGTTTCCATTCCTGCAAGTATCTTCAGTATATTTGTTTTAGTGCATACGGTATGATTTAGTCACCCTTTGCATGGTTTTATTTAATGTCAGCATAAAGTTTAATTTTGTCTATATGTACATGTACGTGTAAAGATGTACATTATAAGTTTCCGCATTTGGTTTACAAATTCGCTATTGTTTTTGAGCCACCCACCATCTTGAATTTCAACTTAAAAAAGCGTTTATAACGCCATGCTTCAGTGGTTTTAAGTTGTTACGTTTTAACAAGTTTTAAAACTTTATAATATTGGAGTGCGATGTACATTATCAAAGCAACATTGCCTCTAATTTTATGCTCGGGGGTTATACGAGCCCTGGCGTCATATGGGCTATAAAACTCCCGTTTCTGAACAAGCGGAGTATCACGTTGCATTTTCGTTCATTTATTGCAAGTTTTTGTTACATGCATTAAAAATGTGCTCAATTTTCGTCTTATGGTCCATTCCCTTTACTGCTTTCCGCATGGAAATAGTCTTAAATTTCTTCGGTCAAGTACGATGACGGCAAGGAGCTGCGGCTGTGGACGAATTCGGAGATAGTTTTGAAGAGAAATCCTAAAATGCAGACTTAGTGGTATTTGCCAAGTAATCCGAGAGTGAACACAGACACTGGTGAATATCGGCTTAAAATTACAATTTCGGGCAAATATCTGCACGCATTAACAGTAGCTATTAATGCCGTGCTTTTCATCGTTTTCGGCGTAAAACCCAAGTGGTTGCTCTTAGTTTGAGAGAGAAATGTTCAACCGCACATTGCGAGGTATGCTGATAATTTGAAATTATAGAACGGCTGAAGCCACTAGACTGGCTTTCGCCTACAGTATAATTGCGAAAGTGTTGCGTTTCGGTTATTAGCGATGGACTTAACTGATAATGCGAGGAAAATCAATAGGAGGAAATATATTTTTCGGCATCACTTAGATGTTTATGCGAGGGATTTGGAGGCCATAACCGAATTACAATTTAGTCTTTAGTCTGCTGGGAAAATAAAATGAACTGGAACTGGTCATCGGGTGCAGAAAACTGGTCAATTGTCGCCTCGGTTAATTCGAGATTAGTCATTTGGCCCCTGGAAATAATTCCCTGGGACCTTTGCTCATACATGGTTTGGCTGGCTTTATGATGCACTGATTAAATTTCAGCTACAACTGAAGGCTCGATAGAAATGAAAACACTGCATGCTCTCATTTTGATAACACAACCTTCTGATGGAAGTTTAGTGGCTAGGCAAACTTGCGCATCTGCAAACTCGCAAGTTCTTTATAGGCTACTCGGACTGTTTTTGGAGTTTGGATTTGGATTTTGGAAAAACTCAACTGTGGAATTTTCTAAAATTTTGAAGTGAGAAAAGTCGAGTTATAAGCAGTACGATGCAATGTAAAGGAGTTGTTCACTTCCTGATAACAAGACTTCAATGGCAGAAGTTGAAAGTGGCGAGGCAAATGATCTACGGACTCGAAATTATTAATGTGCTTTTTTACCCTAACTGCTTTTGAAATTCAAATTTGGGAGAATTCAACAGTAAAATTATGTAAAATTTTGCTAAAAGCTAAAGCGAAGCATAAGCAACTTGGTGCTCTGTAAAAATCCTGAATGGTTCCACCATAAGGCTATTTATGTTCAATTTGTTATTATTAGTAACAATGTATAAGCAGTTAAAATAAAGTTGGGATTAAACTTGAAACGTTACTTTAATTTTTTTAATATGAATAAGTGAAGATTATTAGTTGTAAATTAAATATAAATCGCATAAAATCATCGCTTCAGGTTTTCGAGCATTTATCTCTCATCATGTGTATAGCACTTGATATCAAGAATCCAAAATGCTAAAACATTTACACAGATCCCAACTACAGGTAGTTTGATGACTTGAAATTATCCAGAAAAAAAGCATGCTTTCATTTTAAAATGCATGCAAAAGTGCTTGTTCCTTCCTGACATCAAAAAATACTGTAACTCGTGCATGCTTTGTAGATATGATAGTTTGGATATTTTTAAACTACAAACAGAAGCACCATATGATATGGCCATCCATGTTTTTTTTCTCTCTAAAGATAGAAAGTGCTGAATGGCCAGTTTAAAGTATCTGAAATGCTGTAGCATCGAAGTATACTGTATATACAGTAGTATACCATTGTATGAGTTTACATAAATACATTATCCTTCATAACATGCACGTGAAAGTCATTTTCAGGGTATTATCATACCCTTTTCCATTCTGGTGTATAGACCCAAAGTTGCATCTTAACTCCTTCGTCCATTTGATCCTTAAGCTCTTTCGCAAATAGTGTAGATATACGGCGGTGATCCAGGATCCTTTATTAGGTAAGGGATCGAAGTGTTAACAACCCCGCAAAACGAGCTTTTAATTCAAAGCCCGTAACGTGGTCCCGAGAGCATTAACCAGGATCGCTGATCCTCGGTAATCGTTCATTAAGTCCGAATTATTTCAATACCCTGTATTTACACTCTCTAGTTGAAAGGATTATTGCGGCTCGTACGTTGAAGCCGTCGCCGTTTTACGCCGCAATTTTTAACACTTTCCAACACGTTTGTAACTCTGCTGAAACCGATCGTTAACGACTTGGCAAAGTTCAGCACTTTTCATTCTCCTGTCAAATCCCATTGCAATTCCTTTGTTCAGAATTATACAGCACATACACGATGGACTTATCTCTCTAGAGGAAAACGTATACCATATGCAGTGTATCGTGAACCCAAAATGGCAGATATGTAACTGACAATTAAAAATTATACACACAATTAACGCCATGCATGTGAAATAAATTACATTTTTAGTTGTATTTAAACTGAATCGAATTTTTAATTTTTTTTTTTGAATTCGATAGCATTTTTGTATTCAGAATTGAGTTTTGTACTTGTCTAGAACTAAATCTTTGTAGATCCAGTTCAATTTCGTTTTAATAGGGAATTGAAATTTCGCTATTCGGAGCATTCAAATTTCGTTATTCTGGGCATTCATATTTCGTTTTGCTGGAGATTTAAATTTCGTTTTTACTGGGAATTGAAATTTCGTTTTGCTATTATTGAAATTTCGTTTTGCTATTATTGAAATTTCGTTTTGCTATTATTGAAATTTCGTTTTGCTATTATTAAAATTTCGTTTTGCTATTATTGAAATTTCGTTTTTCTATTATTGATTTCGTTTTGCTATTATTGAAATTTCGTTTTTCTGTTATTGATTTCGTTTTGCTATTATTGAAATTTCGTTTTCTGAAAATTGAAATTTCGTTTTGTTCAAAATTAGAATTTCGTTTTGTTCAAAATTAGAATTTCGTTTTACTAGTGAATTAAAAGGTCGGTTTACTAGTGAATTGAAATGTCGGTTTACTAGTGAATTGAAATGTCGGTTTATTGGTGAATTGAAATGTCGGTTTACTGGTGAATTGAAATGTCGGTTTACTGGTGAATTGAAATGTCGGTTTACTAGTGAATTGAAATGTCGGTTTACTGGTGAATTGAAATGTCGGTTTACTGGTGAATTGAAATTTTTTTTTCTGGTGAATTAAAAATTTTTTTACTGGTGAATTGAAATTTTTTTTTACTGGTGAATGGAAATTTTTTTTACTAGTGAATTGAAATTGTTTTTTTACTAGTGAATTGGGTTTTCGCTTTATTAAGATTTGAATGGAATGGATCTTATAATGTACATTTATTAAACAATTGGTATTAGATGTATTAACGTATATAGATTAGGATTATTTCATATAAAAATAAAACATCCACACTTAAAATGCTGGTATTACCATAGCTATAAATAATCGATAATTTACACATGTACGAGTATAAAAACAATGAACTGGAACAAACATGATAGGCAGCATGATATTTAAACGTAAGAAATGGAATTGATCATACCAGATATTATGGCTATAAATGTCAATTTTAACTTAATTTGCGTAGGTAATACGTATATTCTAGATAATGTAATGTATTTAGAATATTTTTTAAATATATTTAAACAAGCCATTCAACAGCTGAATGGTAGTCTGTATTGCAAACGATAACAGCGTCAAAGATCGTGATTGTATTAACGATTGGTAAAATACAAATGTGAGCTTTTAAAGTTATTAGAATCTAGGACTTTCTTATATTTGTTCGAAGGTTTAATTGGGAGACAGGTTAAGCCGAAAAAAATAATTTTGAGAAATTTTTTGCTTGATTTAATCGGGATTTTGACCTACTTGCTGGATCGTCGAAATGTTTGCTAATCTCGTTATTGGTTTGTTTATAAATCGACGGCAAACTCATCTATGATTCATTTTCCTCTTCTAATTCTCTTCTGGGAATTCATCTCTTTGAAGTAGTTCAACTTATCTGCTTCACTCCATGCTAATTTATTTACAATTTTTTTTAATTGCTGTAGTTTATAATTACGCTGTCTTTAGGCTAGCATTATCGTTAATTTGTGTTTTTCTAGTGCAGAATCACACCCTAGAAATATTTTGAATTTTTATTTAACACATAACACGTGCTAATACCAATATATTGTAATTTATACAACATGTCTAATTGATGATTAGTTTTAATTACGATGGAAATCAAAATTTCTTGAAGTAAATCTCCTTTCTGATTTTATTTTACCATAAAAACTGATGTTGAGACAGCATCATTTTGTTATACCAAATTTTCGGATTGAAATTGATTTTGTTTAATTAATAATTTAAATATGCTATATATTTGGAATGAAATTATGAAATGGATATACGTTTGCCAAGTATGTGGGATGAAATTATGAAATAGATGCAGATTTTCCATGTATGTGGGATGAAATTATGAAATAGATACAGATTTTCCATGTATGTGGGATGAAATTATGAAATAGATGTATGTTTTCCATGTATGTGGAATGAAATTATGAAATAGATATGTTTTCCATGTATTTGGAATGCTATAATTTGTGAAATATCGTTTTGTGAATCTTTGTGCATATTTTGTGAATTTCTACCTGTATATAAATAAATACCTGACTATTAGAATGTAGCCTACTGAAATTGTTCCAACTTTTTTTTAATGACTTGTTTTAAATACTAACATCTTCTTGGAAGCCATGTTTGTTTCGAAATGACATATCTGGCTGAAAATCTGTATTGCATTGCGTTCCATTCGTGTATTCAAATAAAATAATTAACAGATAACATTTTAAATTTCTAATATGAAGCCATAGAAATTGCATGGAAACATGGTAGACCTAGATAGAACTCGGGCAGCGTATCATGTTTTGGCAACATTCAAAAACTAAGATTAACATAATCGACGATTAATCTCCATTTGTTTAACAAGAGTGATGAAAATTGTGAATGAGCATGTTTTCATACTTTAGTTAATTGGTTCCGGAAAAAAAACTATAATTTCATAATTGCAACTTCTCGGAATTCATCTCACAAGAAAAATGTAGACATGTTTTAATTTCATTAGTTATGCTAAGAAATAAATAAAAACAGGCTCGTTTTTGCGCATTGCCCGGATGCAAAGGGCAAACTTGCAATATCTAGGACAATACTCCTTGTTTTATAATCAAACGGGGAATGCAATTAGCTTTAGCATGTTCGTTGGTCTTTCTAAATTTAATTTAGGACGAGCTCGTTTTTAATATGGTTCGGTTGGGTTCGCGAGGCCTGTTGCAATTTCACTCCTTGCACTTGATTAAACTGAATTTAATACGAACTTCAAAGGGTCAATGCCACTTCTTCTCGTTTTTTTTTAATAGCAAACAGGGAATTGGCATACAAGGGCCTTGGGTTGATGGAAGACACCAACCTTTCTTAACTAGATTGATTCTTGAAATAGGTGAAATTTGCCAACGTTTTACTCGTGAATGCGATCCACTAAATGTTTCAGGCAGAAGTTTATTAAATTCTAGCGTTGGGAAAATTCCATTGAGAAATGCGAATTAGGGAGAAAAACTATACCTGAGGTCCAAACAAATTAAACTTCGAGAACCTAGAGGAAATTATTGATTTTTGATGGAAATTACATCACCCAGATATTACGTTTCTTAGGGTCTGCCAATGTCACCAGATAATGTACATGTAAGCATTAATTTTGAACATGAAGGGTGTTATTTTACAGGTATTAACAGTTAAATTAAAAAATATAAAAAACAAAGTAGAAGAAAATATTAAAAAAAATTAAATGTTGAACTTGTTAAATAACTAATTTGTTCAAAATGATTTAAAACAAACTGAAACGTGATGCCTTATTATGAAATGTGGGATGAATTTTAATTAAGTAGACTTCCGATTATATGCGAAAAGGTTGGGAAATGGGAATCCGTATAATCCATAAAATGTAAAAAAAAAGTGTAAAGATACCATTGGCGTAAACCTCATTAAAAATAAAACAGACATACGAGTTTACTTACGGTTGATGAAGTTATGTATGTTAATTATTTAATGATTTTGATGAGAAAATAAACCATTCTTTAGAAAATTTATATCTTTCAGAAACTTTTTTTTCAAGGCAATTTTTTGTTATTTTTTTAATGCTTTTTTATATAAAGGATATCAGTTTTTTTGTGAAAATAATTAATTTCGAAATAATGATCGGTACGGTTATTATACATGGAACTAAAAAAATTCATGAAATAATCCAACTGCATATTGAGGTTTCAAATTTAAAATTTCGAAAACCTTGATTCCGTATATTGAATGCTTACCAATATTTCAAGCTGATATGTTATTAATATTAAACAATAAATTTGACAATTATGTTGAATACTTACCAAAATTTCAAGTTGATATGATATTAATATTATACCAAAAATTGCCCAATGCACTCTTAAACGAGCTGTAAACTTCACCTCACTGACAAAGCGTTTTAAATGACAATTCATTTCTCTCGTTATTTAAAAAATCGTTGAAAATAAACTTATTGTCTATTATTCCGCGCAATAAATTCAATTCTGGTCAGTTTCGCCTGTTTTGAAAATGGAAAAAAAAGTCGGTTCCGGTCCATAAACACTGGCCAAAAGCGGCTCGTCGAACCGAAAATTCGTTTCTGGCGTTCAGCTTCGTACATCATTTATTTTCTAGAAAACGTGCCTTTGAATCCCAAAAGCTGGGCCTTTTGGAGAAAAAAAGACCAGAAACAAGCCCAACACTAATGCGGCCATTTTGATGTACTTTTGTTCGAAAGCCCAATCGCGTTTCATGGAAACTTTGAAAATGCCGTTGCTTTTTCCTCGACAGATCCAGAATTAGCATTCCGAATGCACCGTATCAAGATCCATTGTTGAATCAATCGATCAAATGATAATAAAAATCGGGTCCTTTTTTTTTCCCGTCCCATTCCTCCCTCTCCTCGATTCTGTTAGGAAATTTGCCTATGACAACTGTTATTTCGTCGATAATAGATTTTTACATAAGTAGGGTTCGTCCCAAGTCTTGGCGTGCGACGACGCAAAATGTCCAAATACTTAAACAAATAGGAAACGTTTTGGGATACATCTTCGTGTAAAATTCCATCATCCATCTCTCCCGGATCAATTACCGTAGGAATGCCATAAAACGCACGCTGATGGAAAACAGAAGAAAGGAGCAAAAACGGTGCGAAACCCACGTGAGCATGCGCCGACGCATGCCTCCTTTTTCATCGTAATGCTTTTTCCATCGACGGATTACTCGACGCGTATTTACCATTTGTCTTTTCTGGTTTTTTTTTTCTTTCTCCTATAAAATGGGGGAACTTCTCCTCGCACCCCCGAAAAAAGCATCTCCTCTTATTGAATTTCCATCCTGTGCCAACTTTTTGCCATTATTGCAGTCGTTCGTGCGGTTGACGTCTGCTTTATGGCAATTGGCTGATTCAATTTCTTGCTCCCAATTACTAAATTCGCAGTCGCGGGGTGCGCTATATAAATAAAAATCCATATTAAGTTATAAACTAATTCCGTTCGTCGTTTTTATCTGGCGTGAAAATTTCCCAAATTGCATCCTCTTTGTGCGGCGCATGCTGGAGCCTATATAGCAAAGGCTCTCTTAATGCTTTCCGTATGGCATTTCCTAATTATTATAACCACCGAGTGCGAACGGGATTTGCATTTCCGAATCGCACGCGGTTCAGGGGGTTATTTATAACTTTGAAAACATGTGCATGTACGAACGCAACTGAGAACACTGTGCTGCTGTCGAGTTGTTGGTTATGTTAACTTGAAGACTTGCCCTAAGCTCTTTCTTTCAAGTAGAAGGACTTGTCATACACTGCAGAAATATGATTCTTGATGGCGAAAATACAAGGATGTGCTGCTGACGTCGTCTTAAGGTAGAAAACACACCGAGGAAACTTAAAAGAAACTTCATAACCCTGGTCGAAGGATTAGTATAGAACGGTACAAAATTATAGTGATATTAACAGATATCAGTATGTATCTTACTGATGGTAGTACAGCTCTTACTGACGTTGGTTCAGTTTTAACTGACGTTGGTTCAGTTTTAACTGATGTTGATATAATGCTTACTGATATCAGTACAGCTCTTACTGATGTTGATACTGTTTTAACCGATGCTCCTGCGCCCTTACCAACCAACCTACCATTTTTAAGATGGTAGGTTGATGGTAGGTCCCCATGGATGGTAGGTTGCAGGATCGAATCCGGGTATGTTCCAAGAAAAATGTAGTCTTTACATGTTATATGCAGATAGGATTCGAGCATTAAGTCTACAGGCTATTAATTAATTTGATATTTTTTTATAATTCAATTAATTATTTATTGCATAATTTTTAATGAATTGGGAAATGCATTTCTCAATGCATTTCGTTTGCATGTTGGTACAGCATCATCATTAAACCAGGATAAGGAGATTTTTGGAATCAGTAGTTCCAAATATAAGTGCAGTATAGAGCTTACTAATATCAGTATAGAAAAGTATACTGATCCTTCGACTAGGTTAATTCCGAAACTGGAAATTCAGTAATAGTACGTAAGTGGAAAATCCCAATTCGGAAAGCGGTTCGGAAACTTGCATTTCATGTTTCACAAAATGTCAGTTTACTTGATGTGTTCCCACCTTAACTTTGGGTGACCTAGATAAAACTGGACAAAATGCGCAATTTTTAATGAATCGCTCAAAAATGCGTGGTTTTGAAATCGATTGAGTCGACCAATTCCTTTTCACATTCAGATTAAATCGCTTTAATTGCGTGTTGAATGAACGTTGTTAATGCCATCGGTTGGCTCGGTCATGTACAAGAACAATGGCAGACTTTGGCAGTTTCGCTTTTAAATGTACCGCAACTTACTCTTTATATCTGCTAATGGATTGCGCTCTATTGGTGTGTTTTTCAAATGTGTGCATTTGACTGCAGTACATTAGCATTTTTGCAACGATAGTGTTTTTCACGAAACATTTAGAATGAATTCATGAAAGTGTCCCAAAATGTTCGTTTCGAGTCTTTCATGTATTGATGCTGAAGTTGTTCCAAATCTAATGCATTGGAGTTTATATGTACTACTGGTACTTGTACAATGTTTACAGACTACAAGTTTTGGCGTGGGATTGGGAATAAATTGGATGCAACTGTAAATGCAAGTCTTGCTTTTGAATGAGTGGTCAGACCATTGCCAATTTTAATTGGTAAGTCACGTTTGAAATTCAACAATATACCTTATTAGGTACGTATGGGGCTACATCACGTGATCTTTCCATCGAATCCACAACTACAAAAACGTGCCTCAGGCTGATTTTCGCTAATAAAATGAAATAGATGTCACGTGATCTTTGCATGATGACGAAATCTGCTTAAGGTCCATTATGAATTTGATATACAGTATGCGTGAATATAGTTTACAGAAAACTATCATTTTCTACCTAAATCTCAGATACTGTAGTTTGCATCTTGTTTGCAAAAACATATCTTCAGATTTTTTCTATTACAAATCTGTTTGTAGCCACGTGAATCTCATTCGCAAGTCTTCAAAGATGCAACTTACGAATATTATAAAAATGTAATAAAGTTTGTATAGGATTCGATATGCTTTCCACAACATTTATAATCATTCGAGTTTTCTCAAGTAAGTAGATGTGTTTAAATGATTGCTAATCACATTTAGTATGCAAAATGTCTTGCAGAAAAAATTCTCTTCGATGCATTCCTCTTAGAATTGAACAAAGCTCTTCCTTCTGGAAGAATGCCTGGTTAGGTTCTGGTATCTTCAACATAAATACAAGCAGCTCCGCAAGACTTCAACGCATCGCATTTGGCATCCGGCCTAAAAAGTTGAGGACAAAAAAACCCAACTCTGGTTTTAATGCTGGTGGCTAACTGCGTGCTGGACATTTGTGTAAATTGAAAATCCGCCTTCGTAAGTGCAGCACGCTGATGTGCATAAATGGTGGTCTGTCAGGTTATTTAGCACCATGTCCAAGGAGGCATTGGCTACGTTATTGCTTGTAAAGTACAACAATGGGAGGACCATATCCTGAATGGAGAGAGAAAGTTAAAGCCACCGAACTAAAAGGGTGTCCATTGTAAGTCGGGCGTTGAAATTACTATAAAAAAAGCCATCGCATCGTGCATGGATTAACAGTGGACAACTCATTTCCTCTTTCTGCGTTCCATCGCTTCTGGTCTACTCTTACTCGCTCAGTATTCCGCGGAGGAACTGTGTAATGTAACCTCGGAAAACATTTCCGATCACGTATTGTGTAAAGAAGAGCTTGACTTAAGTCTTTAGGGTTGTACACCAGTCAAGTTGCTTTACGAGGACAGATTATAAGCTCTTTTTGCCTGCCAAACTAAGAAGATTTTCAGTTTTCAGTTTGACCTTTTTCTTATCCCAACAAATAATAGTCGGTGCTAAGCGTAATGCGAAGCTTTTAAAGCAAATCGCTCTTCATAATTTAAGACCATGAATAGCAATGGCACTTAGCGATTCTGAAAGTCGATTCGAAGTGGGGGAAAAAAGATCTCGTTTTCAAAGTTTTTCGAATGCTCGGCGTGCTTTGAAAAGCTCTGAGAAAATGACATACCGCAGGAATTTGATGGAATTTATTTCTTCAGTCCAAATTAATTTTAACAGGTTCTGAGCAATTGTGACGTATCTGAAAATGGCTCGAATAAAATGGTTTACATCGTTGAGCTGACGCACGAAATAAGATTCAGTCGAAAAGCATCGGAAAAACACTTTGCTTTTTTCTTTAAGTATTTCTGACAAAAACAAATTGACAGCCTTGCAGATTTCAGCCGTATAGCGTCTGCTAAGATTTCATTCTGACAGCAGTTCAAGAAACTGTTCAAGGCGTGTGAAAATGCACGTATTGTTTGTATTGTTTAACATATTTGCATCATTTTCTTGAACTCGAAATGTTCAGAACATTTACCAGTGCATTTTAAATTCAGACTCTAATGCTTTTAGACGAAATCAACAAATGCATAACTTGAGTTTGTGCAAAATGTCTTCATTTTGTCTACAAGCCTTTTATGGACTTTTTGCAATGTTTTACACTGTAGTTGATTGAAATATTGTGGAAATTTTCTTACTGTAGGACCAGGTTAAATTAATTTAAAGAATTGAATTATTTTTCATTTTTTATTATACTTACATGAGATACACATGTACTGGGATAACTAGTTACATTCACACTGAAGGAAACACAGAGGAACTTTTTGTTGTTAAGTTCTGCCCGTTGTTTACATAAGTTGGTTCATATATTTGCATGAATTGTTACCTACGTTGTTTACACAAGTTTCCAGAAACAGATGGCAACCAATTAGCAACAGAAAGTTTGATTCCTCAAGTCTGGACGTACAGTATAGGTGCAATAAACATAGAGGAACATTCTGTTGCTACTTGGTTGTCAGTTGCCTCTGGAACAATGTATGTAAACAATTTATGTAAAAACATGTATGCAAAACAATTTATGAAATGAAATGGCAGACATTTTCAGCAAAACGTTCCTTATGTCTCCACACTGAATGAAACAAGTAACTTTCTGTTGCTAATTGGTTTCCAATTGTTTCTGCAGGGTGGCCACAGGTCAGGGAAGTCAGGGAAAAGTCAGGGAAAAAAATCGTGGTCAGGGAAGTCATGGAAATGT
>JAQGAO010002766.1:0-18668 GCA_034697705.1 Ommatoiulus sabulosus
GCGCGACATAAAAGTGGCCCTACGAAAACCACAAACACCAAAGGAATTCAAGATGGACGCGTCGTTTTCTTCTTTATATATATAGATTACACAATCCGTATTACCAGTTTCAACATGTACACAGTTCTCTCCAACGCAATAATACATGTTGACAAGAATATAAAGTATATTTATCCAACAATCAGCCTATCTATTCATACATTAGTAGAAATGTTACGAAACATTTCGTCACATAAAATTGTTGAATAAATAAAGCATTACAATACTTAACGTGAAATTACATGTAGGTTGCAAATGCGAAGAGAAACAACTGATCTTAACTTTAAATTAGGTCACAATGATTATAAGATCGATTTTAAGATGGACCCACAGGCTACATGTTCATACACGCGGTCTATACTGCGCGTACAATATTAAAGCTTCGATGCAAAAAACGCCGATCCTCGTTAAAACTTTACGCTTGGTTGAGTACCTCGCAGATAAATGTCGATGCATATAATGTACAGTGTACTGTTGCATAACTCCAAACATGCATGCGCAAAAGATAAGGCACAAACAATTTCATATGGGATAATGATGACCCAGCAGTGAATCAATGCGTAAGATCAAACACACATTACATGTGTACTGAATTTGGTTTATCTTATAATTTCTAAACTCAGAAAATCAAGTGGGCCGTCACACACCCCTAATCCTACACATGTACATTCAAATCTGGTTACGAAATGACCTCCTTGGCAATATTTCCCCAACGATTTTATTTTTTCAGAATCTGTTACGCAAATTAATCTAACGTTTTAAGCATTATGCATGTGGAAAGCAGTCTTCATGATCTCAGACATTTTACAAATCGGAGACCACGCACATGCCGACAGATTTTTCGACAGTTATGGACAGCGGGCTATATCTGCAAATCTGATATGTTCACGAACCGAATTCGTCGACTTTTATGGGTGTCAACAGGCCAGATTCGCTTTTTTCGTGGTAAAACTTTCAAATTTCATAGGGAAATAACCGTCATGTAGACAGACATACCAGGAGTGAATGAAATACTAACAGAAGGATTTGAAAGGTTTGACCTCGCAGATGAGATGGTTTTATTGGTGGAAAGTGACAGTCCTGGATCGTAGGAATAAAAATGCATAGAATTTGACGGAGAAATCTGAATTATTACATTTTCCAACAACAGACATCCTAAACTCAGGATTTGGCATAAAAAAGGTTCAAAAAATCGCACGTGTGTTCGTCACAGTATTGAAACGTGCTACCATCATTCGTTGGTTGCAGACCATAAGACTATATGATAATGTAAAAACTTATGCAAAATAGTGAAGAGAAGAAATGAATGGTCTTATCCTATAACATAAGAATGAATACACCAACTGAACAAAACTTAAAAATGTAAAACCATTAAAGATAAAACTTTTTATATCAAATAAAAGTATTACTCATTTGCTTGCAGACATCAACATTGTACCTCCATCCGATGCTAATGCATGATAAATGTATTAAAAATTAAGTTTAACTTCTTCTCCCGTCAATTCCATTCAATTCTTTACCCTGCAGTCAGTACATAGTACCATTTGGCAGGGGGGGATCATGATACAAATTAAGTCAAACTAAGCAGACTAAGCATCCCAACATCACATTTTAGGTATATTTCCCGTATTTGGGTCTTGAAAGAGGAGGATGGGATGGGAACAATCTCATCATTCGCCTGACGGAATTGTGGGAAACCATGAAAAACCACAATCGAGGAGGATAGCTGACCCGGGAATTGAACCTGGGTCTACCGAATGCAAGACGAGAATGCTAGCTTCTAAGCCACCGTTACAGTAATAAATTTAACACGCCAGAAAATGGCAAAAAAAAACCTTTAAAATTATGAATAATTGAAATAATTGACATAATTTGACTTACTTGTAGTAGAAGAGCCGTCCATCTTGAGCAGGGTAAGCGCTCCAGCCATCTTTGAGTCTTCTATTCACCTCCGTGACGTAATAATGGACCCAGACATCGGCTGGATTCATGCTCGTACTCCGACATACACTAGCGTCACTCTCTAAGGTACACGTACGAGTTCAAAAAGCGCGATTAATCACTCGAGAGTAAAACCACACAAAAGAGGCAGCGCATCAGCAGAGTATATCCATGCCTCGTGGCAAACAGCACTGGTTGACTGTTGAATGGTGGGAACATGAAACAAAAATGTCCATTTCTGGTTTGCAATAGCACTCACTGGAGCATTTCATTCAGAGCGACAGTGGCGTGGAGGCCGTTCATTTAATAGGTGTATCCATGGGCCAATGTTACAATGCTTAACGATTTGTAGCACCAACAAGTTGCTAAGCAACCTTTACACCAGACAGTGCATATGATTAGTCTTTCTTGTCCGACTCGAATTCCTTTGAGCTTTTCGCACTTTGTTTGTCTTGATTTAGCGAAGAAAATATTTATGGCGTGCACCAAAGTGAAACTACTTAAATCGGTAAGTCCATAGTTGTTGACCCAAGATCTATTGATATGTACGAGTCCGGTGTAGACGTAACCACGATAGCGACGTTGGTCGAACGACGAGATTGAACGATTGCCAAATATAGCATGGCTCTGCTTTTGGGAGATTCACGACAAACTGAGCGCAGACTGATGAGTAGAGAGAAATACGATATGTCGAAGTTATCAAAATGATTTAAAACCAGTCATCTGTGATTCCAATAGCGAGTCGTTGTATCCCCGGGTTATTGGAAATGAGCGCCAGCCAAAAAAAAATTAAATAAAGCTGAAAGAAAATGATTGTTCTATACAACTTCTATTTTATAGATTTTCGCAGATTGCTACTTGATGGATAAAAGAATTTCCATAGGGAGAAATGCAAACTGCTTGTTTTATACGAATTAAAATTAGGAGCAGTTGAGTTGATATCGGGCAGACCATGTGCAACCCCTGGGCAGTATTCAAAATATTCAGTGTACACGATATGAAAATGTGGAAAAATGTTCCTTCCGCTTCATAAATGGATATGTCGTTGATATGTGACGTCATCGATACCCGAGCACTTCACCGGCCTTCACTGAATTATTAGCTTATCCAATTAGCGCGGACAATGGTAAACCGATCGCCCAATGTAGAGCCAAATCCAAGCTTTTGCAAAGCTCGATGGAATGATCGAAAATTCTCTTTAATTTCACAATAATAGGCCATCCTGATGAATGAAACCCTCCAAATGAAAACGTTACGACAGCATCTGAAAAATATGAATAAGACCTTTCAATTAAACAACGTCAACTCGATCCAAAAGGAAACCTAATACATTACGGAGGTTTCGGGTTGACCAAAACCTCTTCCTAATCATGGAATACATTCATTATGGATGTCAAATTGAAACCATTTACTGTTATGCCTTTGTTATACCAATTAGCTGCATTCTTTGATCAGTGTATCATGGTTTACATAAGTTACATCGAACACAATTTGATAGTACATGTAAACTGAAATTCAAGACATGTAAACCATGCATGTAATATCATGAACACAATCAGAAAATGAGCTACTTATAAGATTTAACAATTTTAAAATTCCTTACAAAACCACAATATTTTTGTTATACATGTATACTTGGATTATGAAGAGAGAATATATCTGCTGTATACATTATCAAAAAAATATATTTACATGTTGAACAAATACGTCACAAACTTTACATGTTCATATCAAAAACAAATTTCAGCACTTTTTCTGTCGACAAGTAAAGCATGCCGTAGATCACTAAAAAATCACGATACGGCGCTTTTTATACTAGTGGACTTCATTCAGAAAGCCGTGCATTAATTTCAACAATTTTCTTCGCATATAGAATTTTAGAATTTCCTGGTATACATTTCAGATGCATTTTGAACATATTTTAAGGGCAGCAGTTGCTCATGCTCATGCGAGTTGAAAGTTGGAATGAGCCATTAAACCTGTACCCAAAGTTGGTGACCCAAGGCTTACACCAGAAAGATACTGTACAATAAACGCTTCTAAACAAAAATGACTTTTGTATATTTTTGCACAGGGCAGCGGAAACGTGAAAGCAATGTGCGTGCTGTAAAAGTTATTGACATTAAACTACCCTCAACATGATACTATGGGTATGGGATAGGCCATATGGCTACTCATAACGTAAACATCAAGGTTAACTTTCCCATATGAAAACTATTTATCAAATATCATACAAACTGCGCAAAAAATTAACCCCGGCATCCGCACCCTTTTATTTCTGTTACGGTGTACACGTGCAGTTTCTACAACAACGGTACGCATTCTGCAACAGACATGAAATTCCCATGCAAGTTAACCATTCCCATTATATTTTTTCTTATAAAAATGACTAAGACAATCTGTATGACGATGCAGAAACTTTCCTACGATGCTTCGCTACCTTTTCTGACCGTGCAATGACATTTACTAAGATACCTAGAACGCGGAAATTAAAACCAGCAATTTTTTCATGAAATTGGATAAGGAAATTGTTTCATTTTCACTCACTATATCGCTCACTAAAGACCTTACACACGTACAGCTGTAGATGAAAATCAATGTTACAGCTTTCGCAAGGAAGGCATATGCAGCTCCACGAGGGGAAAGTAGATCATTTAAGTGATAAATTCAGGGCTGATGTTATATGCATATTACGTTGACGTCATACGTGATATCATGTTCTTAGTAAAGTTTTAATGAAAGCGACCCTGGCAGTGTTAAATTACCGCGCGTTATTCATGCAAGACATGCAAATCTGTTCTCTTCCGAGATTAAAGCAGCATTCTCCGAAATTAACGAGCAACAAATGTTGAATTGCAAGACGCAAGTGCTAGAAGAGCGTCAGCTCTTTTATATTACATGTACACAATGATGCTCTGTAATCGTTTTACACACAAGACCGTATCCTATACATGTATAAAACAACTCATTTCCGTGTTTCAATACGTCGTTTTGGCGAACATAACGCTGACCTGCAGCTGGATGCAACTTCCATGTAAATGCGTAATTTTGTTTGTTTCTTATAAATGGAATTTTTACATTTTTAACCTAACAAGAAATGTATAACATATACATAGAGATTGAGTAAATACGTGTGCAATGAAACCTCGCTAAGACGAACTCCAAGTGACGTCAAAACTTGTTTGTTTAAACTGTATAGATTGTATTATCAGAAGTCGGACAAAACCAATAATAATAAATGCTTTATTCCGGTTTAGGAAAGGCATAGAAGGGATGTATAGAAATCACTTACATAAACATCTACCCCAGAATGCAATCACAATACAGTCAGAAAACATAGAAATACATTGAGTGTGTACAGATAATTTGGGTGGCAAAATGTGCGAAATCTTCAATAATAAGAACTATACATATCAAGCAATTAAAAATGCACTCGCATTGAAATGTTTTACATATTACGCAATCACTCGAAGAGAGATAATTTAGTTAATTTATAGTTTACCTAAAATTATTTGTTATCGAAGATGGTTTATTGGTTGTCCTGCCGCAGCACGTGTAATTTGGAATGGCGAAGTTTCGATGAAGAAAGGACTCGTGTCTTGTAGAACTTCCGCGATTTTAGTCACAGAATCCAAAGCACGGGTGATGATGCATTTAACACCAACTACGATCATTAATGTACATGTACGTCTTTCTTACGCCTGATACGTATAATCTAAATATAAAATGTGCTGCTCAAAAAAAGACGTTGTCGAAATTATTTTGATCCCTTTACTCGCGAGCGCGTGTGCGCGCGCATAAGACGATTCGGTACATTATCAATATTGAAAGCAGCCTGGATTAACCTTAAAGTGCAAAATTTTATTAGCCAATATGTGCAGTAATTACACGCACAAATTTAACGATACTTCAGCTCCAGATTATGCGCGCCACGTGCGACGACGCCTCGGTACAAAACGCGGGTTAAAAAACGCATACGCGGCTCAGTGCTTTCAGCTGTTAAGTTTTCATACGAGATTCGAGTAGTTTGGTAATCCTGTCTTCATTATACGAAATACACGTACATGTACGAGGAAGACTTCCACAGGGTAGAGATTTAAAAAAAAAAGGCAGACTGCAGCTATACGAGTGGCAAATATATTGCCACGTTATAAGGCGTGCGCATGCATGCAAGTTATAGAATAAAAAACCTACCCACCCACCATCAGATTGCAATGCACCGAAAAGCTAATTGCATTTTGCTTCCATGCTTATATACTTTCGTGTATTACATCCCCACTGTAATATAGTAATATTTTTTGTCGTGTCGCGCGTATAATCTGTAGGTAAGGATTTGCAATCACGACGGCACGCATAATAAAAAAAGCCTTTCATCTGCAGAACAATTTCGGATTTTCTTATATATTTCTCAGACTTGCCCAAGGTGTTCATAAGTCGAAAGAATTGAAGTCATTTCATGCAACATTAGGGATTATGCTAACCCTCGGGAGATATTTCCAAATATAACGCCGAGCAATTCTTCTCAATGAATGGGACTACATGTTCATCAGATTTTTTCCCTAATATGGATTCGAAGAAATATATTCGTTTTATTTTAAAGAGCAAGTGACGATGTAGCAATCGATATACGGAAAAGTGTCTTTCCGTCAACTATAACTTGTGGCAGGCTATAAAAAGCAAAAGCATTTTTACATGCGCAACCTGCCACTTGACAGGTCTCTGAGATTTCCCCTTGACGTTTCAAAATAAAAGTAATTTTATTGGATTAGGGATGACACTGGATTAACATGATAATAACCCATCTGCCATCACGTGATTTATGCAGAAATCAAATGACTCAACTTTGCAGCGTTATAAACATCATCGCGTAAAAAATAAAAAATAATGCAGGTTAACCCACGTATCATTTACGAAAACAATGTTTTAACTAGTGTCTCATAGATCTAATGGCACGCTCGAGTTATTTACTGCGCATTCTTTCACTATGTACCCTTCAGGTAACGGAGAATTTCTCCAAATTGTTTGGATTTCGGACCTTCCAAACTAGTAAAGGGACAGCGAGTAAAAATTGACTCCTCGACCGGAGTTCACACCACATGCCTCAAAAAGGATTGGATTAACAAGTCCGAGATCGCCCTGTATGTCATTTTAATGCGCGGTAAGTATATAAATGTCGTACGGTGCAAATGGCGTGTTGGTACAGTATTTTTCTGAATTTCTGATAATCTCAAACAAATATAGGTGAGTTAGATTACATTTTTAGGTTTTTTTTAATACCATTTCCATTCAGGGACTTTCTATTTTACGAACTTTTTGTTGTCCCTATATCTTATATAATGTATATATATGAAGAATTAAGAGCTGTATGTTCCGAGCGTTGTGGATGGATGGATTGATGCACGCCTGGTTCCGGGGCCGTGGTTATACGGAGCTCCGTAGCGGAAGATTACTTTTGTTTTTCGTTTTCTACGTGATGACGCAAAACGCGTACAAAACGAAAAACAAAGGAAAATCTTCCGCTACGGGGCGCTGTATGTTTTGTGGTTCGTTCATTAGGCCTACTTCGTCGCTTAATTTCACTCGATCGCTTCGTTCTATCGGTAAGTACAGACCGGGCATAGCCGGGCAAACCAGCTATAGTGTTCGTATAAACGCGAGTCGACTGTAGATGCATTCCCACATTCTTTTTCCACGCCTCTACATACTCTTTCATTTACTTTGCGGTGCACTACGGTTTCATGAATGCAAATTAATGTCAAATTTATATTCCTTCTCTATAAGATAATTTGCCAGATAAATTGGAGTCCGTTGTATATTAATTGAGATATTAATGTGGTAAACATGTGCATGTATAGTTTTTCGTATGCAGCCTTCATTGTAGGATCATACAGACTTATACTCTCATAAAAATAGGTATCCGGACTGAATATACTGGACAAAACATACTGACAAAATATACTGAACAAAACTTACTGGGAAAAAAAAAACCGGGAAAAAATAAAGGGAGCGAAAACATACTGGACAAAATATACGGGACAAAACATACTGAACAAAACATACTGGGAAAAAAAAAAACGGGAAAAAATAAAGGGCGCGAAAACATACTGGACAAAACATACTGCACAAAACATACTCTTCAATACTTGAGAGGCATTGCTCATAATTACAATTTCTGATTGTCACCAGTATATTTTGTCCAGTATATTGTGGCTCAGTACATTTGAACCCAATATATTGTTACCCCCGTAAGTAGTGGTCAGTATAATTTGTTCAGCATGTTTTGTCCAGTATATTATGGCCAGTATGTTTTCGCTTCCTTTATATTTTCCGGGACCCGGGTTTATTTTTCCCCAGTATGTTTTGGTCAGTATGTTTTGTCTAGTATATATTGTCCTAGTACCATAAAAATATATCGTCGTAAATCTATCCTATTTTGTAGTTATCTTATAAAGACTTTTCTCTGCATGGGATTTAACGCTGAACGAATTTCAAATTCCACGAAAAATCTCTTTAGAGATTTTCATTCTTTTGCTATGCACCTAAAGCTATATGAATAAATAAACGAAGGATTAACTGCCCGGACAAGCTATCTCTTATAGAAAGATGGATGCAATAGAAATTGAATTCCCCTACTGGAGTAATATTTCAAAATGAATGTTGGACAAAATACTTAAATGGTGCTATTTTGGGCCTTGATTTCAAACTGCCTGGAGATACGCGGCAGACCCATACTATAATACCCTTTCCCTTTTTTTCTTTCTCTAAAAACAACTGAGGCCAACATGTATATGAAGATTTATCTCCTGCACCTTGAATCTTGGCACATGGATTTATACAAGTTCTACGTATTTCGAGCATCACCCGGATTGTTTTTCTTTTGATGCCTCTGCAGTCCTTAATACCTTTGTGGATTTACTCGCCGGTTTATTGCGTATTTTCATTATTTCATTGCATGAAAACGCCAACCAATTCATGACTTAGATAAGTTGTGACTCAATAGGGCTCGACCTTCTCTATTGATTTACCCAGAACTGACAAGAGAGTGGATTCCATTAGTTGCTTTCCTGACAAGATGCACTAATATGATAAGGTGAAGAAAAGGGAAAAAAGAGATAAAATAAGAAGGGAAAACGTATAGTGAAATGAGCCTCCGTCAGAATAGTGCATTTGAATACTGTGGCGCACTCGAGCTTAAGCCAGTTGTCGCCACACTATAGTTGTCACAAAAGTTCACTATTAATTGCTTTGGGGGAAAATAAATAGAACATGACAGAAAAACATTCTAGCAATCGTAATATTCCTAATCACAATTCAGGAGAAATGGTGACATCAGTGAAAATCAATGCAGAGTTCATCGATGTCTTCATAAGACGACTAAATGCAGTCATCTGCCATTTTAGCTTAAAATAATGACAGCTGCATTTTCCTATCACCTCCAACGAGAATTCCAAATGATTTATTTGCATAATTCGTTATGCAAATCTCCTGATAGATGTCAAGCGCAAGCTGAATAATTAATTTCTTAAATTATTCTATAGAAGTTGAAAAGTTCCGTCTCTGTTCTTGACGGCTAGAGTTCCCCAGTCTATAAGGCGTTTGTTATTAGTTATTACTGCGCCGAGCGACTATGAGTGCTTAATTTGAACAGGAAGGCAGCAATGAATTAAGAATAAAGATGCATGCAATTATAAAGTCGAAATCTATTTTAATTTTATACGGCGAATTAGACTGTTCCAAGTAAACTAGAATACTATAGAAAAACATATCATTTGCCTATGCATACTATATTATTCACTAGCTACCAACTCAGTATACAGTAGATGAAATTAACTTCAAAAAACTGCCGTTTGAATACTACTAATCGTCCTTCAAAGTAAGCGCATTTTCAACCAGGCCAGCATTTTCAAGCCAGCATCGATTATACTGTTACTACTTTCCACCAATCTCAACCTTATCTTTTTTGTTATCTTCTATCTGGTATACAATGCCGGCCTTACATGTACGGTATATAGTCATCATAAAATGAATATAATTAACAATCGATTTCTGAGTGAATTTGCGTGTATATAAGTGTGTACCTCGGCATTGCCCGTAAAACAACGAGTGTAACATGTAGTGTTTCATGTCGTACAATAAAGTTAACCAATTTTTGGAAAGATTCACATGGATGATGGAATACATAAAAACTAATTGTAGGGATTATACTGTAGGTGTACAATCGTATTAAAAAAATTGTTTATATTTAGCAATCGTCTATGTGTTTGCTTTATAGTTTAGCTGAGCAAAGCACGAGAAGAAATGTCTGGCGAAGTAATGATTTGGTAGAGGAGAACAGCACTATGCAGTATAATTATACATGTATAACACGACAAACAATATATACACGTATAGTACAACGGTAATACCTGTAGATTTATTGAAATTTGATCGTGGCGTATAATTAAGCTATTCTATTCGTTCATTAAACTCTTGTCTTGCCAACGTATAAAGTGCTTTAAAGCATTTTGTAAGCGAACATTTCTACCTTCCTGAAACTGAATAACCAAGCACAGGTTATTTCTCCGAACGCAGACGATAAGCTTCCTATAAAATGACAATAAAAGCCCAAAATGAAATACAAAAAATACCCATTTAATAATAGCCAATTATACCCCGAGGCCAGATGAACATTATTGTTATACATACTCTACGTTTTAATCCCCTTTTAGTAGCCTATTTCGAAAATACGATCAAGAAAGCCTATAGTTCATGTACAGCATATTTATTATTGTCTATTGGCAATGAGCAGTATAGTCCAATTATTGCTCAGTCTGTAACATCCTTGTTCGCTTTACGGTTTTGCAGATTTAATTAAATCTTCAGACGAATACCGTATTCGTTCACCACGCGTGCCAAACTTTGAAAGGCGATATGCTCGCGTAGAAATTATAAAAATCTGACTATATACCTCGATGAGCAGCTTCTACGCGTATTCAACAAAAATCCTATCTTTGGCATGTATTAAGTATTTGAGGCATGAAATAGACTGTACCTTAATTGCCACATAAAGGAAGGCAATCGAGCATGAATATCGCCAAGAATATGTCCCTGATAAACACTAAATTAAACACTCTTTGACAATAACGAGTAGGTCTTGGTCGCCACACTGTCGTGCAAAAAGAACTGCGTAAATTTTGGACGGCCCGGCCATGCCCGGGCTGTACTTACCGTTAGAACGAAGCGATCGAGTGAAAGCGACGAAGAAGGCCTAATGAACGAACCACAAAACATACGGAGCCCCGTAGCGGAAGATTTTTTTTTCGTTTTGTACGCGTTTTGCGTCATCACGTACAAAACAAAAAAAAGTATTATAATGTTCCACTACGGGGCTCCGTATAAGCTTGGCCCGGGAACCAGGCAATTGCAACCTTTTATCCATCCACAACGTCCGAAACATACAGCTCGTCTTTATATACAATACTAGCTGGTCCACCCGTCTTTGCCCGGGCTGTAGTTACCAATAGCGATCTTTCGGATCGAATTGCGCATTGAATAACCAATCCCTATCGTTCGGATTGAATTGCGCATTAAATTTGAAATTCGTTGCCATTTCCCGCCGACTCTTCGGCCACGCATGCGCACCTACCTACTTCTTGACAATTTTATGGGGATAGGGAGGGTAGAGGAAAGCGTAGCCTACCTTTTGAATGGCCCGCTGACCGACATACATACATAGCCAGACCAAGATGGAGTCGTTTTCTATTTTATAGATATAGAATCGAAATAATGGATAAACAAGATATATAGTGTTCCTCCATTTGTAGATATTTGTTCATTTGTATTATAACGATCTTCAATTATGGTGTTTCAAAACATTAACAATTTGTACCTACATGTATTTTACAGGATAAGCGTTATACCGCGATATGCGAAATGCCATTATATAAAACTAATAGTAAATAAAACAAGGTTTAATATATCTCATATTTTTTATAATTAGCCTCGTTTTTGCAAAGTAAAACTCAGATAATTTCCATTGTTGTTTTAATATAGTACGCTGACATATTCATCGGAGTATAATTGCACGACGGCTGACCAATGCCATTAAGGGTCACTTTTGCTCTTGAGATAAGAGCATTATTAAATGTTTCTTTGTTCGGTAATAATGACAATTTACAAACAATTGCTCCTGACTTTTTTTCTTTTTTTGTTATAGTTACACAATGAATCGTTCGATCGTTTCTCAATTTCAATGCAATTTTAATCATTAAAAGCCTCGGTTTTAGACCACAGCTGTAGATTATCCGATTCTGCGGGCAATATTATCGCTTTTGTGTGCAACCATCGATTGACTAAACGAAAAGTTGTAAACGATTGGCCGCTGAAATGCAACATTTCGGCTTCTGGAGAAAGGGTACGAGAATGATGGATCTCTTCGCTACTCACCATAATTGCGAGTTGGCCTGTCAAGTTTGACAAATTTTGGCAGTTGTGGTCGAAACACATTCTTACTGCCATATACATTTATGAAACCTGGCCCAATTTGTGTACAAGCTCGAAGTAAGTATATACATGTATAATGTATATATATATATATATACGTACCGGTATAACGCTGCAACGTCAAAGTTAACGACTACTGTGCGCGGATTCACTAAGATGGGGAATGTAACGTTTCAGACTTGTTTTAAAATTCATTATTTCACGCTGTGAAGAGCGATTGCGATTGTTATGGCAGAACAGTTCCTGCTTTATCTTAACACTTCCAAAAGGTTCATTATCAAGGATAAAAAATAACAATAGGAGGTTACTATGTCTTCAACTCCTATTTTTTATAAATAACTGCATGTGAGGAAAACACCGTTCGTTGCTATGAAGTTCACTGACTTCTCGGAACGCATTTTTAAACTCGCAGCTGTACTCCCATTCATTTGGTGAGAATATTAAAACTCAACATGACAGCGCAGTTTTATTATGCGTAGAATATTGCCTTATCAAAAATTTGTTAAATTCTGCCTTATAAGTGGTTGAACATTTCCTAATTAAATGTGCTACACCTGTACATTACTTCCAAACAGACACCAATAGTCTGACGTCTTTAATCAGCCGCTTAACGGCTGAAAGTACAATATTCCCATTCTGAATACACGCGGAAAGCTTGTAGGAGTAGATACATGTACGTTTGGTTTATCTTAACGTCGTCATTACGATCCAACCACTCACTTCACGCTAAACATAAATGGTAGTTACCAACAAAAGCAGGGATTTTCTTGTCACACAACTTGATAAGTGAGTGCTCAAAGCCAGCTTCTCGGTTCGTGGGGGTCGTCCATTAAAATATGGCATGGGCCTTCAATTGACCGTACACAGTTGTTACAACACTATACATGAGGCTAAGACCACAAATGAAAAGTGATTGGAAAGTGATATACAGTTTCCAAAGCAATTAATTGACGCAATTTTAAAATAATGTACTGTAAGTTGGTCTTTAAATCATTGATGATGATGGGAACTGGTTACTTCCCTGTACGTTACCGTACAGCTGTACTTCAACCTGATGATTTCATATGGGGACGCCATATGGCATCTATTTGCATTATACAGTATGTTGACGTTGCATTTTGGACATTAGGTGTAAAAATTCAAATATTCAAGTAAGACTGCAGAGAACAGATTGAAGAGTTACAATAGTTGGATAATGTGGCCTGAGCAGGTAATATTTCCACAATTTATTTCCTTCTATATGTTGAATTGTTTTTGTAAAGAAAATCCAAAATCAACTGCAGTGTTCTTCACATTTGAATTCTTACCAAATTTAGTTTATAAAAATGAACATGATAGTTTGACAACAACATAATTTTCAACAACAAAAATGTCTAAAGAAGTGAAAATAAATGCATAGCAAATAAATGTACTTTTGTTAATTTAAATTAAAAAAAATACTGTCGCAAATTTCTATACAACTGTGGATTTTGACTTCAGCATCGTCTTAAGATGACGTAACGTGAATAAAAGTAAAGAATTACCCATTCATTTTTCACGAAAATGATGTACGTTTCTATTTAACAATTTCTTTGCCCCTATATACTCTATGTACAGTATAAATGCAGCTGAGTTTAACCGAGCAAGCAAAACCTACACGCAATTTCGCACAATAATGCATAATTTGCATCAACAACGCACGATTAGTTGCAGTGACTTCAATGAAATACATGCCAAGAAGAAGAATGGATATGCCCTAACGCACAGCTGTTCAGTAAATCATCTTCCACGTACAACTTAAACAACAGACAGATATTACACACTGCTGTAAGCCGCATACAATATATGACGAAGGAAATTGGGAATTGTATACATACAGTATACAGTATATGCAAAGTGAATAACAGAGCAAAATATATTATCTGGAGGATAAGCCTGAGATGGATTCGCAAAAAAAAAACGTACATTGGTTCACATTTTTAAATGGAAATATAATATTCCGTGGAGATAAACATTTTTCTGCAAAATTCCATTATAAGAAAATTCTGTGTATCAGTCCAAACGCGAACTGAATTAGGTGTTTGGGGAATTGTCGATATAGCGCTAAACTGACTGTATACTGTACGATGTTATTAAAATGTTTCGAATCCATCGTTATAATCGGCTTATGTCATAAACATGCGCTGGAATATTATTATCTCGATTGAATGGAGAAAGGCCAAAGCTTAACTTGCAACTATCCATTTAACATAGATTGGTTTGCTTGGTTGGCCTATTTCTGCGCACCAGTTTACTGTTGATGATCGTTATGATCGGTTGCACGACTATTGGTTAAATTTAAACGTTATGGGGAAATCGGCTACCAATGATTATGTTCCTTTTGATTTGTGCGCCTTTATGTCCATACAATAATTTGTTTACAAAATTTTAAAACATACATGTACTGTATGTACTATAGTCGCATTTTCAGGGTTTCCATAATTATCTACCCATATACGTGTGTTGATTCTCAATGAGCCTCCAACGAGGCAGTTTCGCATTTCGTATATCACAGATAATTAGAAAGCACCGAAGTTTGTGCATATTTTAAAAATTGCAATAAGCTTGAGTAAACACCGCGTATGGCATATTGAGTTTGAATTACTTCCAATGCAGAGCACACGAATCCGGTGCAATATTTGCATAAATATTTGGGTAATCATGTTTCGACTCTTTCGATGTTTTCCAAACACGCTTTAACAGAATGCAATAGGTAATTCATTCCTTGAAAGACTACGAAAAGAAAAGTATGCAGGCCTGAAAGTACATTGTACTGTATGTAAGGAGTATAAACTCCCGATTTAATGAAAGGCTTTTCAAGATAAACCATAAAAGCGTGTATTAAGTGTAATACACGCATATCTTATATACTGTGCAGTATGTTGATAACATTCAGCAATACAGTAAAATCGAACGTGAAATTTCTTTGGTAAAGATGCATGGATTGTTTTCATATACTATATTATATAATATTTTCTATTCCACAGGGAAGCCATCTATTGACTTTGAAGAGACCTAACACATGTACAGGTAGCAGTGCATTAAGTACTGTAATAATTGTCATGGAATATACTATAGTACAAGCCTGTATACTGTATATGAAGTTTCTCTTAAAAACCTTGTCATATACAGTGTGACATTAAGCGAGGAGTTGGTAAAGTTTTTCTAGTCGATTTTAAATAGTTCATTTTTCCACCCTAAAATTGCGACGACACAACGAACATGAATCAATGCCCTCCTTGCATTCATTTTTTTTAATAATAAGATTCTTTTACAAAAGCGGAAGCACAATGCTGACGACAACATAAACAATCGCAGCAAGCACAACGCACCACAAAATTATGGCTTAGTCTTAGGAAAACAACGTAAACAAAACCCTTCTTTCTAAATGTTAAGTCTGTTACGGCCATCTTGTTTAATCAGGCAGTTCGCTTATTCTTCTCGAGAGAATTAAACTTAAAAGAGGCTTTCGAAGAAGCGTGGGAAACAGAAAATAAGAAAATCATTTTTTTAGGCAAGTTAACTTAAGTATCAATTTAGATTCTGTCGCAAAACCTCTAATACATGTATACAGTACTTCAACGCCCCTATAACATGGGCACAATAAGTTAGTTGTCCCGTTCTAGCACGCCTATCATTCAATGCAAAAACTAAAGAAAAAATTCATATGCCACGGTAAAACAAATGACACGCACTTCAAATATATGCGATTACAGGAGCAAATCAACTGGATAAATAACTCAAATTTAAGAGAAAAAATAGTACATTGTAAACGTTTAAGTAATAAAATTGTGGATTATTATTTATGTTTCTATGCCTTAAATCACCACAAGTCAATTTGTGAAATGTCCATCATATCATAACATCTACATACAATGAGAATTCTATATAGTGAATGTTTTGCTAAAAGAATAAATGCTCGCGTAAAATCCCACAAATATTGAATATACATGTATCTTGACTTTATAGCCCAGATTTTCAAAATTCAATTACTTCCGTCCTAATCAATGTATACATCATGGTAAAAAACAATATAAACTTTAGTCCAGAGACATGCAGGCATAAGCTAGTTTGAACTTTGGTCCTTTTTATGTATATACAAGTTCCATTCCTGCCCAACAAAGGAAATTGCGTATGCAAATGCTAATTGGGGTATGCCTCTGCCAGCAGCCATTAGCATGTTTCTCGATATTTTTCTTAATTAGAAGAAGCATTAACTCGGTGGATAACATCGGTCGTGCTTTTGGGAATGCGTCGTGTGGAAAAGAAACAATTTGCTTCACTAATTTACTTTGTTTTGCGGCGAACAATTCTATAATACCGCATTAAAAAGGAATTAAAGCAGTCGCAGCATAAAGATTGGAAACGAGGGCAAGACGGTCTGAAATGATTTACAGAATGCAATTAACCGTTCATACGCGTGTCTCCTCTTCAACGAAACCTATAATCACTATACTGACTGCGAAGTGAATATTAAATGCAATATATGCAAGAAATGACAATTTTTATCTCCCAAACTACACATCTCGTACTTTCTTAGCAACCATCGTAAAAAGGTACGTGAGAAAAACAAAACGCCGGGTGAGTATGAAACGTGACGTGAAAGCACAACTAAACTACCATCTCATTTCATCATGGGCAAGAGTTGGAGAGATATATTCGATCCCACGAAATCAGTTTATTGATTCGATTTCAAATTGAAAACTAAGAGCTTTTAGAAGAAATTCGACATCGGCTGGAAGTAACGCGCTCATGACCTTTTCCAGCGTTTGATAACAATAAATGATATACATGTAGATACAGTAGATATGAGACAGATACGTTTTCCTATCCCATGTCACTCACAGAACTAAATTCCATCAGATGATATATTCCTTCTTGCGCCACTAGAGCGAGGACATAGGCTCAAATTAATTATAACATGTACTTTACTGCAGAATGACTCAATTCCCAAATAACCACAGTAAAAATCGAAAATAGTATAGAAATTCATATTCAACGAGTCAAGGCGACCGTCACACTCGAGGAATGTTATAAATGGAAATACGGCATGTTCAAAAAGTTCTGTTTTTTAGAATGTGAATTACGAGAAATGAAATGTTTTAATTTGTCAATTATAAAAACAAATGAAGTTAATTACTTTCAGTTTCAAATTTTCGTTTTTAAAAGCCATGGTTAGTAAAATGCTCAGAAATATGCGCTTGACTTTTCGGACACGTCTAAACTTGCCGAGTTTCCAGATATGACGTTTTCCGTGTGTGACGACCTTTAACAGACATGCCTATGTATTGATGATATAGGCCTACTGTAAAGGTAGCTGGCTACGTCCACAACAAACGTACAAAGCTGTTAATAATTTTCTGGAGCATTTGTTTGTAATGTGTTATACCGAATGAAAATCTAGTTTAATTCCCTTGTTTATACAATAAGTAAGAGCCTTTTAGATTCTAATTTTTTTTCGTAGATCCACATGCATGGCAGGAGGAATTTCCAAATAAATCGAGTCCGTACATGTACTATATTTACAAAACCACTGTACACAGTAAATAAGCAGGTTTGCTTTGCCTGAATCTTGGAATGTAATGTTTATACAAGCACGAAAGCAATTAGATCCACTTAAAAGTACGTGAAACCATTTACGAAACTATCAAAATTATTGCAAGGCCAATATGCACAAATACGAGCTCGTATGTACTTGTTTGTACTTTTCAATGTATAGAGAAGGAGTGTATCAACAAAAAATAAAAACGCTATATGAATAGATAAACGTTCGAGTTAATATTTCATTTAATAAATAGGAGATGTTATCCATTCTTAAAGATATCTCTATCCTATAAACCCCATTTCCTGGAGCCAGAAATTCGATTTCAGAAAAAGAAAAAAAAATTGAGAGTAATGGGAGCATTAAGTGACATTCAAATGCATCATGTTATCAAATCAAATAAGTTCCACTAGAGCTATCAACTAGAAACCTATCTTAAAGCTTCTATACATTCGGATGGTGAGTATATTCCCCGTAGTATACAACCTCATCCTAACATTAAATTGTCTCGATGTAGAGTAAATTGCTGTTAAAGGGCTGAAAAATACATGTATAAAAAGGAGACATTATGTTGAATGTGCAGATCCCTAACCGAAGAAATGCTCCACTCTGTTGTGATCAGCCTACCACAAAGGATTCACTTGGA
>JAQGAO010002767.1:0-18667 GCA_034697705.1 Ommatoiulus sabulosus
AAAAATTCTATGTTAATTTTCGAAATTGTCGTTAGTGAATTTAAAAAAAATATTTTCCAGTGTCAATTTTGGAAAATGTCAATTTTTCACGTTGTCATAGGTCAAAATTTTTTTTTCAAACCTGGAAAAGTCAGGGAAGTTGAAAATGAAATTTCTGGGGGAACCCTGATCTTTCACTTTTGCACACCATGGCATTGGTCAGGGAAACTTTGATTAGAAATACATGTACATGTAATGCTACTGTGAAGACATTTTTGATTGGCAACATTTTTGGTTGGACGTCGTCTGCTACTTAATTGTTTTTAAAGATGTTCGTCGAAATTCAGTATATTTTCTACTTTTTTGTATAAATTTCAGTACACTCGATTTTACATTGTTTTTATGTTATCATTATGAAAATGGCGATTTGCATGATATACATGTAAAAAGGTCTTATGGTGACTCCAATAATTCAGAAATACTGAAATATCTTAAAAAAATTGGTAAAGATAGTCAATTTTGATGAAACGAATAGGCTATCTTTGAAAACAATGAACCAACAGATGACGTCCGACCAAAAATGCAAAAAATACTGAAATTTATAGAAAATATACTCAATTTCGACGAATATCTTTAAAAACAATGAAGTAGCAGACGACGTCCAACCAAAATTGTTTTCACACCACCTTTTGCAATCATAATTTAAAAAAATTGGAATCAGCTGTTTAGAAAAAAAGTTATTAAGCCTAGGTTGAAGATTACGTTAAGTATCATTTGGAGACTGCAAGTCTGATTAACTTCATTCCTCATACTAAGCATATCCGGAGTCTTTCATTGCACTGGTGGGAAAACCATCTTAACTAGTTTTCATTTTATATTATCAGATTTATTTTGAAAATGTCAGGGAAATTCAACGTATTAATGTTGTCATAATCCAAAATTAATGCTTCTGCGTGGCTAGCTCAGGGCCCATTTGCACATTTTTTTTATAATTAATTATAATAAATTTTCAGAATTTGTCAGTTTACGATTAGAAATTTTTAGTTTGCCACAGTTTACGAGTAGAAATTTTCAAACGTTTCGTAATACAAATTTGCACGATTTTCAAAATTTTCGTAATACAAATTTGCACGATTTTCAAATTTTTCGTAATACAAATTTGCACGATTTGCAAAAGTTACAACCTTTTCAAGCACACATTTTCAACAATTTTCGAAGACAGATTTCCATAACTTGCAATACTTTCCGAGGACAAATTTTCAAAACTCAACATTTACCGAAGACACCTTTGTAAGAATTTCTAAATTGTCCGTCCTATGTTAATTTTGAATTTTTTTCCAAATTATCAAGATAGAAGATGAAAATTATCATTAGTAAATTTATGTAAAATGTTGAATATTTTTCTGCGTCGATTTTGCAAAATGTGAATAACATGGGCATATGTCAGTTTTGACATGGTCTTGGTCAGGGAAATTTAATTTTAAAAACCTGGAAAAGCCAAGGAAGTTGAATAAGAAATTTCTGGGAGAACCCTGATCAATGGCTTGTAATTGTACCTTGGCGGTCTGCGAAGTATTTCCCTATTTTTACCAGTTCCCGAAATGTTCTTCCAGTTGTTGCCGGTCCTTGAAATTGTTTATCATTTTCACTGGAAAAAATTGCTTTGAACTACCCTTGATACTCAGGACAATTAATGGATTTCTGGACAGATAATTGTTTAGTCTATTTTGGACTGGTGTGCATTTTCACACCTTGCTTGGATTTGCCCAAATTGATTTTGTGATAAAGCAATGCAAGTCAGAAATTGATGAAATAGTTGGTTATTTCATATTCTCACAGAATTCATAAGTAGGCCTGTGCCTGAAACTTCAAGTTACTTTTTCAAGCTTTTTGTGAATATTTTATTTAATTGTAGATTTTTAATTGGAAATTGGAAATGGTCTTGTTTATTGTTATTGAAACAGGGTACCCCCAGGCCTGGAGAACCTGGAAAAGTCAGGAAACTTGAAAATGTCTGGAGAATTCAGGGAAGAATGGCTATTTTGAATAAGTCAGGGAAATTCAACGTAGTCATGTTGTTGCATTCCAAAATTAATGCTTCTACATGGTTAGCTCGGAGCCCATTTTCTGAGTACAAATATGCAAAATTTTCCACGTTTTCCGAGTACAAATTTGCAAAATTTTCCACGTTTTCCGGGTACAAATTTGCAAAATTGTCCACGTTTTCCGGGTACAAATTTGCAAAATTTTCCACGTTTTCCGGGTACAAATTTGCAAAATTTTCCACATTTTCCGAGTAGCCTACAAATTTGTTAAATTTTCTGTTTTCGAGGACAAAATTTAAAAATTTATCATGTTTTCAGTGTACAAATTTGCAATCATTTCTACGTTTTCAGAGTACAAATTTGCAATCATTTCCACGCTTTCGGAGTACAAATTTGGAATCATTTCCACGTTTTCCGAGTACAAATTTGGAATCATTTCCACGTTTTCCGAGTACAAATTTGCAATCATTTCCACGTTTTCCGAGTACAAATTTGCAATCATTTCCACGTTTTCAGAGTACAAATTTGCAATCATTTCCACGTTATTTGAGGACAAAATTGAAAAAATTCCCACTATTCCTAAGGACAAATTTGCAAAATTTTCCACATTTTCAGAGTAGAGGCCTACATATTTTTTTACATTTTTAAAACTTTTCCATGTTCATTTTCAAAATTGTCATTAGTAATTTTTTTCAAAATTTGTCAATTTTTGACGTTGTCATTGGTCAGGGAAATTATTTGAAAACCTGGAAAAGTCAGGGAAGTCGAAAATGAAATTTCTGGGGGAACCCTGTAAAATTTCTCTGAAAATGTTTTTAGTTTTCTTGGACAATTGTCTTTAATGCTAATATTCTAAATAGTTGCATCACGTAGTTTATCTGGAATACAGTATGCTACAATGCTGCTGGCATATGTTAATTTTCTATTTGGACAACCATCATTTTTCAAATGAATTGCATATAAATATTTTCTTATCAATTTTTTTACCATTTCCTAGTTACATACTATGATACTGCGAAATAAAAAAGGCGCACAAAAAATTTCTCACACCCACAAGGATGTTTTGGAGCATTATCTAACAATTTGAGCCGTATCTACAGATCTTCAGATAATAGAGAAGTGATGACTTGTTTGAAGCGACTTCCGAAAACTATGAAAAAGAAAAACTGAAAATAGTTTGTTTTTTGATACAACCAATTTTTGTATATCTGTAGACCGAATTTAAAGAAGTAGAAAAAACGTTTTGTCATGAGTTATAAAAATAATTCCTTTTTTTTTTTTACTTGTAAAGATAACGATTTCGTAGAGGCCTTGAACAATAAAATACCTCTAGGTAACTGCTGTACCAACTATTACCATAATTGAACTCGTATTTAAGAAAATTTCAGAAAAAGCGTTTTAAAAAGAAATTAAGTCTACAAGAAAGAAACCCTATTCAATTGTCTAATTTAGAGTTCTTTCTTGTTGTAATTTACAACATTTTTGGTACTAGCAGTTTGATATAGATTAAAATTAAAAAATAATCCCGTAAGATGGTATTTTACTTAGTTTTGTGCGAATTATAAAATCAATTCCTTTACTGAAGTCAAAAGATTTTATAATTCCATATAAAAACTAAATTAAAAAAACAATGTAATGAGGGATGTCATAAGGTGAACTTGTACCATGAATCTTGTTTGTGCTTTACTGGTGCACTTTTACATCTTGTATCTAGTTACTAATCAGAGATTGAAGATTGGATATTGCAGTGTCACCTACCATATTTTTTTTTTTGTATTCCAATTTGTCGGTTTTGTAACAAGTTTGTTAGTTGTCATTCCAGTGCACTCTCGGCCTGCAAAAAAATGTATCTGCCGAGTGGACATAAACTGCATAATTTGTGTGCACCCCTAGAATCCTTGAAATTCCTACCTGCCGCTACATTTATAACCCTACTCACCTTGAAATCAGGCCTTTTTTTCTGTTTCTGTAAGCAGACATGTAAGAATAATTACATGTAGGCTATCTACTTGTCGCGGCCCGAAGTTACTGTATTCTGCACACATCCTAGCCATGGGGGCACATGTTTAAATTCTTGGGTTTGCACAAAATTCCATTGCCACCAGCTTCAAGTTGAGGCTGTACTTGGGCGAGTTTGGGGCTGGGACATGGTCATAATTAGTCCCATTTTTGTACCGGTAATTTTTATTTTAATAAGTGCATGCCTGAACCTTGGCCTACATCTCACATCAGACAACTCTTTGAATTCTAAAACTAACTGAACGAACCAAAATGCTTTTTTTTTCCCCACCAGATATTTGTCCTGGTCGGTGTCAGACATGCGGTCATGTCGTGACTGGCACGTGTCTTTTGAAAATGCACCTTGTCAGTTCAATAAATGCGGTTACATTATCAAATCGGGCTGGGTCATATTATCAAAGTTCCCACAAAACACATCTCGAATTTATCATTTGCCCCTAAATGCTAAAAATTGTTATTTTTCAGGAATTTTCGCTTTTCTCAACTATTTAACTCCGAAAAGCCGACGAGAGATTCTGGAATGTCTAATTCAAGGGATCCAGAGGATGGAATACAGAGGGTACGACTCGGCTGGCCTCGCCGTGGACTTTGATCTCGAAGGCAAAGAGATGACTATCATTAAGAAAAAGGGCAAGGTTAAGATGCTGGAGGATGAAATCATGAGTAAGAATCAATCAGCAATAATCAAGCAGCACTGTCGATTTACTCCTTTCACAATATTAAATCTCTGTTTATTATTACTCTTGTAGATAATCAGGAGATTGATTTCGATATGAAGTTTACCTCGCACATTGGCATAGCTCACACCCGCTGGGCCACTCACGGGGTTCCAAATGCTGTCAACAGTCATCCGCAGCGCTCCGGCCCCCTTAATGGTAAACAAATAAGTGCACTATCACTGCTAATTGAATCAATTAAAGGCTAATCGAGCTTATAAAGATTTGAGAATCATTTATTCGCTGCCACGGAAACGTCTTGTCGTCAAATGTTTGCGATAAGTGTTAGAGCAATCTCTGTGTACTTAAATTTGTTAAAATGCTGTTTAATCGTGTTTTTCAGAGGTGGTCGTTGTTCATAATGGCATCATTACCAACTACAAGGATGTGAAACTATTTTTGGTGAGCCAGTTTATATTTGGTGGTGACGGAAATACAGTATTTTTAAATTACATTTCTACGAGTTAACATTAAGTTTATGCAATCATTAAAAAAAACCAGCTGTATGAATTTTAATGAAATTGTTAGATACATGTAAATATCATCTATTATTAAAAAAAAAATTCCATTTTGGGAGATGCATTTTTTCCCATCGTTCTTGCAGCGATACCTCATTCAAAAAACGCGGTTTGTTAGCGTTTAAGCCAAAGTTTCCAAATCAGCATTTCTGACATACACTGGCCGCCAATTTTTTTAGCATCATTCACAGTTGTCTGTCCATTTCTGAACTTTCCAATCGACTCGTAGACTGAACGTTCGAACATTACTTCGACCCTTAAACATTTCACATATTTCTGCTCCTGAAATGCCTTCAGAAGTTAAAACACTAACAACAGACCGCTGCTGAGCCACTATCTCCTCGGTGTCCATCTTTGATTTCAAATTTTAAGCATTTGCAATTTTTGAAACATAGGCCTACATGTATGTTTTAACGTTGAAAGATGTTCATTTTTTTTAAAGGATGGCATAAACTTAATGAACACCTATCGTATTTTTGAGTTAAACTATGCCTGGGAGTGTGGAAAATTACCTTCAATTGAACGTTGATTTATTCTGCTGGTATTTCCGAAATAAAACTGCTATTCGCATATCAGGACAATAAATCAAGGTCAAATTTTACCGAGGTTAAGTTCATCTGAGGTATAACTTCTGCTCCCAATTGATTATTGATGTCACATTTCTTAAGAATTAATATTTTGATCAGATACAGTAAAATACAAGCCAACCTTCAGATTCGTGATGTAATTCACCAATTTGTCCATTGCTTGTCTACGCTTAAATTATTTGAATGGAATTTTTTGATAATAGATTGATTTTTAATTCTTGTGGTTAGTGGTAATTGCGAAGCAAATTGTTATCAGCCACCTAGGGTGGGTCTTTTTTGTGAAATGTTCTTTCTCAGGTACAAAGGGAGATATCGCTGACTTAATTAACTGCTTGAATGAACAGATAATCATTTTGTTACAAAAAAATTGAGCCGTATTTTTATTGACACGTCGTATACAGAATACAAGTCTTATCGGTGAATTTTTTGTTGATTTTATTAGATGAAAAGAGGGTTTGAGTTTGAATCGGAAACTGATACTGAGGTAATTGCAAAACTGATAAAACACCTTCGTGAAGCCAACCACCAAGACTTGAGTTTCCGTGAATTAGTCGAATTGGCCATTCAGCAACTGGTTTGTGCATACTTTCTATTTTTTTGTTTGCCCTAAAATTCTTCTGCTGGGTGTATGTCATCATGTTTTTATTTGCATTTTAGGAAGGTGCTTTTGCTTTGTGTGTCAAGAGTATTTATTTCCCAGGTGAATGTGTGGCTACCAGGTAGGTTAATCGTATAAAGTTTAACTATGTTTCACTAGACAATGCATAATGAGAATTTTTCATTGCTTTTTCTTGGAAATTTGCAGACGTGGAAGCCCTCTCCTGGTTGCCATTAAAAGCAAAACAAGATTGGCAACTGATCATATTCCTGTTCTGTACAGCAAAGGTCAGTGTCAACCAGCTACTTATTCAGTTTTAATTTGTAGTGTCTAATCACCTCAGGCAGGAAGGGCAGATTCCTGATAATATCCATCAAACTGGTTTATTATAATTTACCTTCGTTCATGTCTCATGGTGACAATATGCATTATCTGAGTATGTCCATTATGCTTATGCATGCAAACTAAACCAATATTTATTTTGCTTTGGCAAGAAAACGCCAAATTCAAATTTGCTTTGCACAAACTCATGACGTGCATGCTATTCTTGCTTTTCAATGAAAAGATGATTAAGGATTGCCATATTTTAGGTGCAACTTACCACTTAACCAAATTAGTTTTTTTTAAAACATTCTGCTTTTGCCTTCTTTTGCAATCATAACTTCGCAGTTCTGAATTTCTTTCTTGAAGAAGCATTGTACATAAACTAGCTTCAATAATACACATGCCATATCAAGTCATCATATGCATAGATCATTTATGTGCATGTTATTTTACATCTTCAATGAGAACTAATGATATAGTTTTATGAAGTGGAAGATGGAGAATCAAAATTGGGCTATTGTCGTGCAGTTTTGTGGGAATGTCGCATCAGTTAAAAATCTGAAGGCTGCGTATTTAGTTTAATTTTTTTGCAGTAATTGGTTTGTTGGTGATGGTACGTTTTTGGTGGCGGTATTTCTTTTGCATCATTGTTTACACGATGGAAAGTTTGTTTTTTCTCGTGATGATGACTGTCATTTTGATTGAGACTTTGGCACTATCCTGTATAGTGCAGGCATTATTTGAAGTGTGTTTGCATTTCTCCTGACCGTGAAATCACCTTAGCTTGAAGTTTTCTTTAAAGTAGTTTAATGTGAAGTTTTTTTTTTTAAACTCCTCTCCTTATAGATAGAAACTAAGTATTTCTAATTTTGTTCTTTCCTTTTTCTTGCCTATCCTCCTTCCCTTTTTATTTTATTGTATCTGCATTGATTGCATGTCTTCAAACTTTTGCACTTTTGCACCACCTCACTACTCTACCAAATATCCACTTCCACAGACTGCACAACAAGCAAGGCAGCAACAGGTATATTTATTTTTATCTACATCTTTTACATTGCTAAGAGATAACTTAAATATATGTAGCACTATAATTGTTACTGAATAAGGTTTTGCCTAGATGCCAGGTGTGCACAGCACAGAATCTCTTGCTGAAAAGGATTGCCAGTCCAATCAAACGTTCTCTTCCCTTATATTTTATGTTACGAGGAGGTTTAAGTTTACACATATTTTTTTTTTTTTTTTTATTTTTTTTTTTGGTTTAAAAGGGCTGTATGGATTTTGGTGAAATTTGTAGGAAAAATTCTTCCATCATTCCAGACATAGTTCGACGTTAAAAAATTGTTCCAAAATGCAATGATTGACTTCGAGGAGATAGTAGCTCAGCAGCGATCTGTTGTTCGTTTAACTTCTGAAGACATTTCAGGAGCATAAATAAATTTATGAAATGTTTAAGATTCAAGTAATGTCCAAATGTTCGGATATGGCGTATGCGTGGATTGAAAAGTTCAGAAATGGACAGACAACCGTGAAAGATGCTCAGAGAAGTGGACGGCCAGTTTCTGTCAGAAATGCTGTTTTGGAAGCTTTGGCTTAAACGCCAGCTGACCACGTTTTTTGAGCGCGGCATACTCACGCTGCCAGAACGATGGGGAAAATACATTACCAAAATAGAATTTTTTGAATTGTAAATGACGTTTGCATGTCTCTATCAAATTTCATTAAAATCCCTACAGCCGTTTTCATGAAAAAAATGATTGCGAAAACTTAATGAACACCCCTCTTATTAATTACACTATTGTTAAACTTCCACGATGTAACTTATCTTACCGTATTTAGTGAGTACGGAAAGAAATTAAGGTCAATTTTCGATAATGTGATGTAGCAAGGATCACAAAATAATGCCATTTAGTTTTGACATATATTAATGAGCATTATTTATGGTGTGTTTTTGATAAATTTGTAATTCTATAGCAATATAATAATTTTATCAAGTTGAACTGATGGAAATATTATTAAAAATTATGTGCTGGCTACACATTTCAGTCTTGCTATGGATGATGGTGATAATTTCCTTATTTGGACTTATTAAAATAAGTACAAATAAGGAAATTATCACTATGATGAGAAATAAGTTTTCAATTTTACTTCGCTATGCCTGCTGAATCGTGCTTGTGAGCAATTTATGCCAGTTGTACGCGTTGAAATATTCAACCTGCTGTATCCAAATATAATTCCATTCATGGCCTTGTCAAGTATCTCACTTGTTAACACAGCTGGTTGAATTCTGGTAAACAGGTCTTTTAATTCTTTCATCATCTGAATAGCTGCAGCGAACAAAATGCTTGTTTGGCTTTATATAAAAATATCCTGACCATCTGGATATCATGCGAGAAATCGGTTTTCCAACTTCCAAACCAACTTAATATTTTCATGCAATTCTTGATTTCATATCCTTATATCTGTGCTTTTAACACAATTCTTGCACTCTAAGAATGTTTTCTCTCATAGCCCTGTTTCTTGTTTTTCACCCGTTGCACGTGATATTTAATTCCCAATTCAATGCATGCTTGTTATAATGTACACCTTTGTGCCCCCTGTGCATGATGTGATTGTCTCAGAGTATCACGATGGCTTCATGTGTGTGCTTCACAACATTCCAGTTTTATATTAAAACTAGCTACTCGACAAATGCAAGTCGCAATAATTTCATGCTGCTTGATACATGTGCAAGGAGTGAATTAAATTTGTGAATGAAAAGCAAATTTAATGAAATTGACCACAAAAGTGCATATTTGATGATCGTGGCACCTCTTAATTAGCTTTTAAATTTATTTATTTATTTATTTTTTTTTCATTTTTCGTTGCACGATCGCGCATGTTGGTTTGATTTTAAAAACAACAGACTGTGAAGCAAAGGACCGACAAGGTATAGACTCCATCTTTTTGTACATAAAGTTCCAAGAACTCCACCAGCTATTCATGCTTCAACTGCGGTGAAATTGTAAGGACTTAAATTATTGCCTAAATATGTCGAAATTTAATTTTAGGAAAAAATGGTAGGTTTCGGCACTTAAAATGCAGTCTTTTTCTTGGATTGAATTTCCAAAATTTCGCCTTTGGTAATTTTCCTATCGCAGATTGACTTGAGCTTAAAATCAGCTGATGGAATTCTCTGGAAATGCAAGCTAGCCTAGATTATTAGGTTGTTTGTAAATTGTGTTCCATAATCCATGTTTTTTTTTGTATCCAGTGTTTTACGTAATCCTCATTCATGTTGCCGATCACCCTTGTTTTTTCTAATATTTGTGTAACAGATATGCAAATTTGCATTAATTGGTGATAATTACCAACCAGTGATTTCTAACGTTTGAAGTGTTCGATAACAATTTCTCCGAATCTAACTGTTTTGTGCTTTCTTTTTTTCTCTTTACATTCCTTTAACTCTGTCTTGTGCACGCTACGGCATCCAGATAGTAGATCAGGTAGATATTCCAACCATGCAACTTTTTAACTCGATCAGTTTTCTTTATCCATATGCACATCTTACAACAACTTACAAGGGGAACGTGTACTAACATTTCACTTAAGGATATTTGGGTGGGAAGAACTTAACAAAATCTTCTAGGGATTGTACACCTCCACTTTTGCATGTTATTTAGTTACAGTGTTACACACATAGTGACTTGACAATATCATTTTTGACGATGTGAGAAATAACAATTGACAGTTTTTCACTCTATCGCCATTAAAATTTATAGGGATTCGGTATACTGGGATTAGACTTTCAAATCATTATAACTGATAATTTTCAACAGTACTACACTAATTAAGTTTTATTTTTTTTTTAATTTTTTTAATTTTTTACAAAATATGCATCTACATAGACATTTCATGCCCTTTTTATTGTTAAGCGGAAAAGTTATCTGTTAAAATTGCCCTTTCTACCGCCACATGGTCCTAATTCTGGAAGACGATCAAGCACCATTCTGTCTCCTGCATTTCTTATATACTGATCAATTGTTAAGACTTTCCACTGTAATTAAGGCAACATGTCAGAATTGAATTGTACCCTTTAAACTCCAGAAACTGCTCCCATATGTTACAAGAATTGGAATTAAAACGTGATAATCTTGCAATTTGTTGAGACAAGAAGCAAATTTGCAGAAGATTTGATCAAATTATTAAAATAAATAGCATCACCCTTGAGAAATACAGAAACAAAATATTATTTTAAAAAATCTAAAAGAAGTAGTAATGCACTTCTCCTAAAATGTTTTTTAAAAGAATAAGTTTCAGTATTTCACATGGATCGTGCGAATGTAAGTTTTCTAAAGTAACAGGATTTCTTTGATGTGATAATATATTGAATTTTTCGAGGGAGCCTTCAAAATGTAAAAGAATTTCAACTCGTAAAATCCTGAAAAAAATGGGAAAATTTCTCGAGAAATGTTGTCATTTTCGATTTCGTTGCCGTACATAGAATCAATCTCATACTTGAAATAAACTAGTTAATTGTTAAATAACCAGACAATTAAAAATTTAGCAAAAACGTGTCAAATTTGTAGTTAGGCCTACTACGTCCTTTGCTGAATTTTTTTCTTTTCTTGAAACTGCTACTTGGCTAATTAGTAAAATGTAATGACTATCAAAGTAATTGTACTGCCTTCATTCATACACAAATCATGTTTGATAAATGCAACTTGGAAAAATAATTCAATTCAATTCAATGAGGTATTCAGTTTTTAACCCACAACACTGGCAATGGAGTGAATTTACGAACAGTTTAGTTGCTTTTGAAAAATTCAAAAGACTGACTTAAAACTTGATACCTGAATTCCATCACTGTTTAGATCATAGACCACGCAATGCAAATAGTATTCTTCCAGCAAGGAAGCGCAGTGACACCACTACAGAATTTTGTCCATTGGGTGATGACAAGGAAGTGGAATATTTCTTTGCTTCTGATGCTAGGTAATTATGCCACTGTATCAAGCATTTTTGTTATTGTAATATTGGAAACAAATATAAACTGGATTCTTTTCTTTAGTGCTATCATCGAGCATACCAATCGGGTGATTTTCTTGGAAGACGATGATGTAGCAGCAGTAAAAGATGGAAGTAAGTACCTATGCCTGGTATCTGTACCTTATATGAAATCGGCGGTGATTCAACCAAATGCACTCGTTTGTAGAACTTACCATCCATCGACTGACCAGAACCTTGGACGATTCGTCGGCTCGAGAGATCACCACCTTGAAACTGGAGATTCAACAAATTATGAAAGGTATAAATAGAACAACCGTCTAACGTTGCACCTTGTTTGACTTTCGTAATTCCAAACCGGATATGGTGCTAACTGAGTTTTTTAATGTTCAGGAAATTACAGCTCCTTTATGCAGAAGGAAATCTTCGAACAACCTGAAAGTGTAATCACATCAATGAGAGGGCGCGTCAAATTCGATAACGACTTGGTTGTTCTTGGAGGAATTAAAGATTACATTCCTGAAATTCGGAGGTGTCGTCGTTTGTTGCTAATCGGTTGTGGAACTAGTTATCACAGTGCTATCGCTGTAAGTGACGTTTAAATTTTGATGAAAAATGTTAAATATTCAAATTATTGGTTTGCTAATTGTGTGGTGTTAGAGCTTCATCTAAATAAGGACATGACTTTTCTAAGATGATTATTGAGTTTTATTATATACAGCTTTTACTCCAATGATGACACATTTATAATTGTTATAAATAGACTCGCCAGCTTCTGGAAGAACTTACAGAGCTACCAGTTATGATCGATTTAGCCAGCGACTTCTTGGACCGCAATACCCCCATTTTCAGAGACGACGTTTGCTTCTTCATTTCTCAGTCAGGTAGGAATCATTGTAAAACTCTTCATAGAATAAACTGGAAATGTCATGTTTGATCAGTTTGGTTTATGCATATCACCTTATTTCCTTTAGGAGAGACTGCAGACACTCTCATGGCTTTGCGTTATTGTAAGCAACGAGGGGCGCTCATCGTTGGAATAACTAACACGGTCGGAAGCAGCATTTGCAGAGAGTCTCACTGTGGCGTCCATATTAACGCAGGACCTGAAATCGGTGTAGCCAGCACAAAGGTAAGGGATCGGTTGGATTGTTTGGATTATCGATGGACATCGTTTAACATTTGATCTCAATCACCTCAGGCTTACACCAGCCAGATAATTTCGCTCGTGATGTTTGCGCTGGTCATGTGCGAAGATCGCATCTCTGTTCAACCAAGGAGGTCAGAAATCATGCAGGGTTTGAGGGATTTGCCCGGTCAGTATGTTTGATCATTGATCGTTGAGATATGAATCGCAGCTCTGTTTCAAACTGCTGATTTTTTCTTTGTATAATTTTAAGACAGGAATATATGTTTGTTGACAAATTGATTTACCTCATTGCAGAGCAAATTAAAGAGGTCTTGAAATTAGATGAAAAAGTCCACAGCTTGGCGCAAGAACTTTATCAACAGAAGTCGCTACTTGTCATGGGTAGGGGATTCAACTTTGCAACTTGTTTAGAAGGCGCACTGGTATGCTGTCAGATACTGTATACTATTTCTTAATGCTCTTACTTGTTTTGTTAACTCGTTAAACTGACTTTTATTTTAAAAATGTAGAAAATCAAAGAATTGACCTACATGCATTCAGAAGGCATTTTAGCTGGTGAATTAAAGCACGGACCCTTGGCTCTCATTGATAAAGCAATGCCTGTAATAATGGTTTGCACCAGAGATAATGTTTACACCGTGAGTTATTCATTCTGGTTGAATTAAATTCCTTATTTTTAGCATAAATTTAACATGTGTCTAATTGATATATAGAAATGTATGAATGCCATTCAACAAGTGAAGGCTAGGGAGGGTCGACCAATCATAGTTTGTGAGAAGGGAGATGAAGCCACCCAAAGTTTTGCAAGCAAATATTTGGAGGTGCCTCATACTGTGGATTGTCTCCAAGGCATTCTAACAGTTATCCCCATGCAGTTACTCAGCTACCATATTGCTGTACTCAGAGGCTGTAATGTAAGTAGTTATATTTTATCATTATCCAGAATTACAAGTTTTGTTTTTTTGCAATTTACAAATTGTGAAATTACTTTTTTGTGTATTATTGGGGGAATACAAATTGCAGGAATCTGACACGTACTAGGCATTCCCCTTTTTTTAAATTGCACTTTAAACTTCTTGATTCTCTGTGCAAAATTTCCATCATTCCTAAAGACTTTAGGATAATGTGATATCTTATGCATGTCCAAAAATGTTCTCTATTTGAATGAATTATGTTGAATTTATTTTTAATATTCATAGTCAAATTTGTAGAAATGGGATCTTAGAATCTCTAAAGATTGTTCAGTCATTTATATTTTCTAAATGGTTTTCTATGTATGTTTTTACAGGTTGATTGTCCACGGAATCTCGCAAAATCTGTCACTGTGGAATAAGCATTTCACAAGCTTCTGCTTTGATAAAGTTCTTGGTTCATATTGTCAACCATAATGCAAACACTGGCACATTTGAGCTATCAACATTTGTTGCATTTCTTCATTTATTTTCATTGCCTGTCTGCAGTTCATTCCCACTTTTCTTGACTGCCAAAAAAGAAAAAGCAGTACTGGATTGTTTTCTATTTTGCAAAAGCAACCTTTTCAATCGTCTTGACAAATGTCCCCATAAATTCTGTTCATTTTTACTCGTTCATGTGTTTGCAACACTACCAACAGCACTTCAATGAGTGCATTCAACGTGAGGCTTTTAATTCGAACGACTCCAGTATGTTCCATGCTCAACTTTCTCACCATCGAATGTATAGCAAGTAGTGTAAAGATGCATGTGCCAATTGATGCTTAATGTTAGGAAAATATTTGAGAATGCAAATGAATTTATCTAAAATTATTTCCAAGTTCCGAAAACAGTTTAGCCGTAGCATTTCGGAAAGGTATTTTAACGTTATATTTTTAAATTTCTTGACGTCGGTTTTATCACTTCCGAAGTAATTTAATGTTTGGGTTGCTCGGATGGAAGTTATGAAAATCTGCACTCTGCCAGATGCAAAAGGATTCCTATAATTGACTCAACTGTTAGTGTTGATTTTGACTTTACAAAGATCAAAGTATGACGGCTGCCTCTTTGGCCCTGCTTTAGCTTTTGACATTTGTTTTTCTACCGCTAACTTCTTGTCTGGGTAATGTGCAGTTATTTGTCACGTCTATCTCGTATTATTTTTGCTTTTAACTATTTAGGTTTTATGCATTTAAGGTATTGTTTCTTTCCACTTTAAGTATTCCACATTTGTCAGGTGATTTAAATATACAAAAGTAAAGAATTTTTTTGCACAGTCCTGTTTCCTGTTATGTTTGCACTGCTTTATCTCCTTCAAAATGAACACGCTTTGAAAGTAATTTGTTAACGATAAGTTACTACAGTAATAAGTTTGAATTATTTCATTAATTTCAAAGCAAATAAGCTACTGAACAGTCTGAACTTATATTTTCCAAGAGATATACAGTAAGCTGTTGATACATTTCATAAAGACCAAAATAAAAACTGATATTTTATAAATGGATGCTGTTATAATTTTCTAATTTGGTATATTTTTAAGGTATAAAACGAATCTATCAGATGGAAAAACTGATTTGAAATATAAATGCACTGTAGAAAGAAATTGCATTTTTTGAACTCTTCAAGATAACGCAGTTTTTTCCATGTTTTATGAAGTCTACATAAGAAAATGCATCAACTTTAATTAAAATTTTCATTTTATTTTGTTAATTTTTTGTCACACAGTACAGTGAAAGCCTGTTAATTCGGTCAGCTATTTTATTCGATCAAAACCTTCAGATCGGATTTTTTCTACGCTGGCCTTTTAATATGAAAAAAAGTCGCTCATCAAATAATTCGATCATATATTATAGCGACTTTCATATAAAAGTGTTTTTTTATTTAATTAAAGTTTTTGGTTTAATTTATTCCTTACATTTTTTCGTCAAAAATAAAATAGTGGTGGGAAAATGCATTTGAAATCCGGCCATGTCAGTAGGTTCGGAATTTTGACCCGCCGCTTCCCGTACCACGTGTCCGACCGCTCACTACGCGACCTCAAGAAGTAGGATCATATATGAGGTCATCACAAATTTAAATATGAAAATTTCACTTCTCGTCTGGACCGTTCACCAGTCGAACACCAAGTTGCTTAATTCACGCATTCTTTACATTATTGGGCAGATTGCATTTTGAGCCATATCGAAATTCCAACTTCTCGTCCAGTCGCTTGGCACCCGAAAAACACTAACGCCACCCAGCGGTCTAGACACAGAGTGGCACACGGACCACTATTGGCCAAAAGTGAAGCCATGCACGATATGGGTGCTAGAGAGAGCGCCAAATTCACTAGGCTGCTCCGCTGCTATTGGTACGTACGAGAAAATGGAGTTTAAACATCACGCTGATATCAACGTTCACTTTAAGTCGCACACCAAAGCGGGAAAAAATGGATGCTGGAAACAAACAAGGAGGAAAGGACATGAAAACAACGCCGGAGAACGACGGTTGGTCATCGGCCCAGCTGGCTATACTTCTTGGAGGGTCAAAGCGTGAGTCGTTCACCACATACAAAAAGGTAAGACTATATTTCCTTTTAACATACAGATCTCCTTATCCGGTAAGGTCCGAAATTTAACCAATCCAACATAATAGTGAAAACATTATTTTCATAATTGGACCTTTCACTATAATCACTTATTCGTGAATAATTGATTACAATTGTTGCACCTCAGATTTGCTAATAACGTGCCCTTGTCCAGTTTTTCACATAAAAATTTAATTAAGGGCATGACATTTTTTTTCAGTCATCAGGTCTTCTCATTAAATCGGTTTTCACTTATTATCAAGTTTGACTGTATATTTGATCAATTAAATTGGTTTTTACAGTTTTCAATTCATAATATGTGCAGCATACCATACTTTTTATTCTTATATATTCATATTCTAGGGGTGTTTAATTTCCATGCTTTTCATTTGTTGGACACTGAGGTGATCGTAAAGATGTGCCTCTTGTTTTTTGTCGGAAAGGTGAGGTTTTTGGTAATTAGGGAATGGGGAATTTTACTTGGCTTGGGATCGCTTACCTGTATAATAAAGGATGTGGTCAAGTTTAATGGATGGGAGCTCGTCTCACGTCTTGACCTTCGGAATCTGAATACACGGCTGATAAATATGCTGATACGATGATTAAATCCTCAGTGGTGATGGGGTTGTACGAGAGGATGAGCACATCATCTCCGAAAATGATTAATCCTACAGTAGGTAGTTGCACCAAATCAAGATTGGAACGTACAATAGGGAGTTCCTCGGAGGAAGGGAAAAGTATGGTAAAAAATGTTTGCAGAGTCCCTTGGATTGGTGGATGCTGATCCATTTTATTGATGCTCAAACAAAATTTTATCTTAACATGGTATGGATCCTCCTTATCAATGATTTAAGGATAAGAGAAATCCAATATAACTCTTATATAAAGGAAAAATATGAATGGCGAACAAGACCCAAAATGGGAACGAGAAAACTGTCTCTCTTACAAGAGGACAAAAGGTGACAAAACTTATCACAGATTTAATATTGGGAAGATTTGATTTAGATCTCCCAGAGGTAGCATTGGGCAACACAAAAATGAACGATAATATTCAAATGATTCATCATTTAAGAAATCGATCGAAAAGGGGTGGATTCTCGTGATCTTCGCTCTAAAAAGTCGTAGGGAAAATATTGAGATGTCCACAAGGAGAAAACGATCACATAACATCAGGAAAAATAAACTCGTGGGAGTTTCAGTGCGCGTCTACTTGGATTGTCAAAAATGAGAGAATTGTGAACACTGAGGACGAATCACGATCCCCTTTTAATGAGATTCTGGCTCATAAGAAGAATAGCCAGTCGTTCTTTCTAATGAGAGATTTAGGATTTTAATCCCATTTTGGTACGTTATTAAGTACTGGATTAATCTCAGTTTTTTATGGGACACTGAAGCTTCAACGACAAACACAGGCGATGCATAAGTTTAACGTCACCTAAACAAGCGAGAACCGGGAAAATATGGCGACTTGGAACTAATATTGAACGATCGTAAGAGATGCATGCATATTAAAGAAAACGGTGGATAAAATGCACAACAAGCTAATAAAAGGCATTAGCTACACGAAGGAACGGAGAGATCCCCTTTTATGGTAAGGTAAATGACTCGTTAAACTTCCGGAGATTAGCTCCGCTCTAATTAACCCCGTAGGGTGAGGGAATTATTGGAATTCAATAGGTAAGGCAAAACTCTACGAATTTGAAATAAAGGTCAAAACTTACTAGCGCAATGGCGATAACACCGGTACGTACATTTCCCATGAGGAAGTCGGTCATTATGGTGGGATGATGACTAGAAGAAAACTCTCTCTGAAATCTTAACAAATCGTTTCTTAAACGATTATAATATAGATACAAAAAAGGGTATCTCTCATAAAAGTTATCTAAAATACGATCAAGACAAGATAAAACTCGTTCCAAAAATACAGTCAACGGTAAAACTTGCTCAAAATTTAAAATGGAAAAATTCTGCTTCTTCTGGGGGCTTCCTTTCTTCTCTTCCTCTTTTATCTCTTTTTCTTGATCCTGGCACCTCCTTCTTGTCACACGAGTGATCGTCAGATCGTAGCTTGCCAGCGTCCGCCTGGTGCTCCTTGTTCATCCAAAGTTGATGGATGTAGTGTGAAGATCTCGTCCGTTATAACACCCCACTTATGCTGGAAACTTACCAATTTTAGGTGTGTCCGAAAAGTCAAGCGCATATTTCTGAGCATTTTTTAGTTTTTCACATTAG
>JAQGAO010002768.1:0-18666 GCA_034697705.1 Ommatoiulus sabulosus
ATAAATAATCATTAATTATCAGTCGGTAATGATAATTTTGAGGTAGTCTAGGATAATACCTAAGTACCAAAAATTTTATCTTTAATAATCCAATCATCTAAAATCTATTTATCAATTGCAGACGGAATCAAAACAAGATGAACGTGAAATCAATAAAAGAAAACTGAAAAGATATGTTATAAGGAGGCGTTGGCAGGTATAATGCGAACGAATTTTTTACTTAAGTTAAAGTATCAAATTTGCCAACAATAGCATGATGAATTTTTCTTCGAAAGTTACGTTTGTAATTTGTTACCATTTCGTGTTTTATCTTTCCAGAAAGCGGTTAATGCAATTCTGGCATTAAGACGGATGGGAGCAAGAATTGAGTCGTGACTGATGATTGATTTTGTAAATATCAACTACAACTTTAATTGTAAATATGTTAAATCCCTATTTTGATCTGGCATTGTGTAAAAAATATCCCCACGCTGTTTCACTGAAATTAAAAATGCAACTGCAATATTTGCTCAATATTTCAGCATTTCTATTCGTTCACCTTATGAGCTCATCGAGGCCAAATTCATCATTTGATAATCATATACTTCACAGCGTATGGATGTTTATAAATACCAGTTGTATATAATATTTTAAAACACTTTTTGCAAAACATATCTCCATATTTTTGAATATGTATCGCTGTTAAACTTTGCGTGCCCGGTTGCCGTTTTCAGCTATATATTGCCACGTTATTAGCTGTAATTGCAAGCTCTTTTCTCGTTTTCACATATCGAGTTTTAAGATAAAAGTTCTTCACTTTGTGAAATCCTTTACCAAGTTTCCAACTATTAATACACGTTGCTTATATTAAATTCCTAGTGAACATGCTGAGAACATATCGTTCAAAATACACGAGAACTAAAATGAATACAAATCGATATGACCCTTATCTTTCGATATGTTCTGTGTTAAGGAAAAAATTAAAGCCATCATTCGGTGATTACCACCACAAATTAGTATCAATTTTCTTTATGAATGCTGTTCACTGCAAGTTTTAATAATAAGACACGCTTATACTGCAACTGTTGAAGTGTGCTTTCTTTTAAAATATGATTTTTTTAAAGTATATGTGTATTCTGCTGTAAATATCCAATCCTATAGTCATGATTTCGTTTGTTAGAATTTTTCCATGATCTTTCCGAAATTTCCAAGGTGTGTTTGCAAGTTTTGAAGTCTTGATGAAATAAAATCGCTTTACAGTTTCAGTGATGATGTACGTTTTTCTGGCGTTCTGCCTCAAATGCACGTGTCATTAATGATCTAGACTCGTGCATATCAGACAGGTAGTACGTATTTGTTTTAGTTTAAGCTTGATGCATATAGCAACAGTTCTTGAATATAGCGAATCGCTAAAATCTCGAGGAAATCAGTAAGAATTTTGTAAATTTCAGTCTTCGGGAAATATCTGCGTATGCTCTTTTAATTGCTTCCCTTTTTAGGCAATAAGTTAAAGTGAAAAGCGGTAGCTCGTTTGCATAGAAGCTTTATTTGTACGGTAATTCTTTAAATGCGCATTTTAAAAGTCGTGTCATTACATCCTGATTCACCCATATTTGTTTAAGACTCCTCCACCTTTCAACCAATGCAATAGAGTGCATGCCTTGTACATTGCAAATAATCCCACAAGGATATCTTTAAATGTTTCTCGGAAAAAGTCGAGTCAACAATTTTGAATACATATCCTTCCTTCAAGCTGATCTCATTTGACTGTATAGTAGGCATTTACAGTACAAAAAAGGTAAGTTGATTTCTATTTAAGTAGAACTTAACAAAGCTGACTATATACTGGTTCTACGGTATCTTAATTACCTCACATCCACTGAGGGGATTGGTCTTGCAGGTTGGATCTATATATATGTATGACATCAAGTGCAAAATGAATATATGACGTAGTTTTCGTTTTGGAGAAAAAAAAAAAAAGCAGTTAACAGGAAGACTGGCATCAAAAAGGACTTCTGTTGCAGAGAAGTATTCATATTGAAATCAACGGTTGGAATTAAAAAGCATTTAGGACAGAAGAAAACACGAACATAAAGCGCATTACCAACAATTCAAGGTAAGCTTATAAGATATAACGGCTAGCGATGTCATGAAATGCGTGCATTAATTTTGTAGATCATCATCTAGATCATCATAGATTTTTGTATAAACGATCCCAACTAAAATTAAGAATTTCATATATTCTAGCAAACGAAGTAAAGTATCCCATAACTAAAATAGTTATTCATTTACGACGTGTTGGTGCTTAATTCTGCGTCTTGCATGGTCAGGTGTTTAATTTACTCATACACGTTTCCAATAACATCCGCTATTATTTCCCTTTGCCACCCTGTGACAGTAAATCCTGTTACCATACATTAAAGTCTTAAAGTGATCGTGTTAATTTCCTTGACAACTGTAAAATAATGGGATTTACACATGGTAGGAATGGGAATAATGGTGTATGGTATTGGAAACTTAAGGTAAATTAAACACTGATGAAGGCGCAAAAATGACGTAACTTGGTAAATTAATGAATAATTTTGTTGCAAAAAACTTGACTTCGTTTTATCGATCTTTCCAACTACTCGAAGATGTTGAATTTCATTAATATTTCTGTACTAATTTTTTTACCGATAATATGTATAAAATCGCTTTGTTTTTGTAGAGGGTGCATGTAAAATTTTATACCCTTAATAGTATAAATGTTGGAAGAAACTCCTGATATAAATAATTCTAATAGTTGGACTCGTATTATTTCATAATTTTTTTTAAAAAAATCAACGAAGGAAAGAAAAGGCGAATGAAATAAATCTACCCAGAGTTTTTACTCTGGGTAGATTTATTTCATTGGATTTACTTAGTTCTTTCCAAGTAAATATTATTTATTAATTTCAAGAGTTGCTTTTGAAATTTTTAACCTTACAAGTATAAATGCAGCTCATATAAAATTATCTTGAGTGAATTATTGCAAGAATGCTTTTTCTTGGTTTGTAGCACCAATTTATTCACTTTACTTAATTTGTTTGCAATATAGGCCTAAATTCCGTTTTGCAATACATGTATTTTAGAAATAGAAAGCAATTGTATATTTTCAACCAATAGATCTTACAACTTACGAGCATTTTTAAAATAAATTGAATTTGTATCGAAGATGTTTATGATAATTAAAATTTAAGTATACAGTATATATAAGCTCGTAGATATACTGTATACATACATACATACATGTCAATCCATATGGGATTTACACCTTATGTATTAAATAAGGTGTATTAACACCTATAATATAGGCCTACACAGGTAACACAAATACACGTACATGTATCTCAAAAAGGGTTCGAATATTGTTTAACCAACAAAAATAAACGAATTGATATGCTAAAAGCTTAATACAATTGCGATTTAAAATACCCTTAAAAATATCATTTTCAAGGCGGATCCATTTATCGGAGCAAGCGACATGGAACGACAATGATAAATTATTCGAAATTTATTCCAAAAGCAACAATTCTCTATATCTTAAGCCGTCCATACACGGGAAAAGTTATATCTGGAAACTTGGCAATCTTAGGCGTATCCAAAAAGTCAAGCCCATATTTCTGAGCATTTTAATAACCATGGCTTTTAAAAATGGAAAATTTCAAATTGAAAGTAATTTGACTTTATTTATGTTTTTATAATTGACAAATTAAAACATTTCATTTCTCGTAATTCACACTCTAAAAAAACAGAACGTTTTGAACATGCCGTATTTCCAGATATAACTTTCCTCGTGTATTGGCCGGCTTAAGGCATAAAGCAAGCAACAAGTTTCCGTATATTTATTTACAAAATCGATACTATATTTTTATTTATTTTTTCAGAGTATAGAACAGCTTCAAGGGATACAGATTTCCATCATGATGCGCTGCATGCACTCTGCAATTTCTGCATATAAGATTATCGTATTTGGGCTTATTATACTCATTGTAATGGACGAATCCGTTACTTTCATCTCAGATAAAGAACAAATCTACCAACCTCCGAGATTATATAATTTCAAAGGCATAAGACGTGCCTATGCGACCAAACCTATGCGCCTGTATAACTTTGGCCTAGGCAAGCGATCAATCTCAAATTGGAACCTTAATCGTAATCGTTCAACTAAACAAAACGATGATACTTACTAAAATAACGACCTGGCTACATGTTTCGCATGATACTTATGAAACATAACATTCACATTTTGTATTTATTTTGCCAATTAATATGCCAACCATTGTCTTATTACATAATGTAAACAGTATGCTTGCTGGAGTAAAAAAATGACATTTATTAATTTCGTGTTTCGTTGTGTTTATTTGGCAAGAAAAGGAAAGGAGTTGACATACAGAATAAATTACCGTAAGCATATTGTCCTTTTTGGATAAATTATGGGCAGAAAAAGAAAGCATCAATCCGATAACGAAAAAAAGCTTCCAAATCACGACACTGCTCGTATCGACTCGATACGAGTCGAGTCGGGCCTATTTGACAATTTTTTATTTTTATATTTTCGATCATCGGCGCAATAGTCGTTGCCACTCTTCGCCTTGCTCGGTTATATGGTAATACGAAGAAATTTATGTATTACGTTTTACTACATGTATTTCTATCGTTTCCTAAGTTTCTAAGCTCATTTCTTATCGTCGGGCTATACATTGTACAGTACCTTACATACATGTATGTACGTCGTAAAGAGCGCCGTTTTTTACCGTATTATATAAAACTAAAAGATTATTTGTGCATGCCATGATGTTTAAATTATTTACCGAACATTTAATTCTCAAATCCAAGCCGAGATCTTCCATTTACGCTTCTGGCGCGACTGTTTCAATGACTTTATGTTCCCACAGATTCCGAAGTCACTCATTTCGAACGACGCCATGTTTAATGACTTCAGCGCCGCCTACAGAAATTTTACAAAGACAAACCCATAAACGGAACGGTTAGTTCGTGTTACCCGGTTTAATAACAACTTTTACGTTTGATCAATTATTTTTAAGTTTCCTTCACCAAATATACTGTAGATATTTTCAAATTTTATTAAATAAATTGTCCAGCAAAAATTACTCGAAGCTCACAATTTTATATGTACAAATAACATTTTTTTTTAGAAAAAGTATTATGTATAGCTTAAATTCCACAGTGAAATTACAATTCAATGATCGGTGCTCAGTTGCGCAGCACTTGAGAGGCGTTAGTTACCTATAGCCTACTCAATGAATTAGGGAATTACATTTATTGATAAAACCGTTCAGAAATCGGATAAATACATATAAATTAATACTACTTTACTATTATATGGATCTACACCAGCTGTTAATTCGTGGTATGTGCTTTGTGAATCAGGTTAATCCATTAGAAATATCACGTGTGCATGATTAACCACGCCAACCTGATGGATCATGAACCGAAGCTGCCAGTTATTACTTGAGAAATGATCTAAAACTGATTCTCGTGAAATTGCCTAACAGCTTCATAAACATAATCGCCAATATCCCACGCCTCATTGTTCAACGCATAAAAATGACAAAATAAGAACTAAAATGAAATGATATCCCAGCCATGTAAGCGTTTATCCGAATTGTAATCATATATAGATAAACACAAACGGTTGCAATAACTCATGGTGTCGAAATGCACCATAAATGCGATAACTGCAAAATATAAAAAAACCTTTATGATATCCCTTGCACGAGGTTGTTGTTATCGAGTTGTACAGCTTGACCTTAAACCTTTTAAAAGTAAGGCCGTGTTCAAAATGCACAAATGAATACCACTGCAAGACAATATTTTTTTCGTAGAAAAATATTCAAATTGGTAAAACAATTTCAGAGCTATAGTCAAGGGTTGGTGGCAGAGTTTATACGATATTCTTCGCTTCTTTCTTCAATCCAACGCACAGGCACATGGACATCACCATGGCTACGATCTAAAGTGAGATACAATTATTAAGATAAATAAGTATATAGACAATTCGAACATTTTGCGATTAACAGAACAATGAGTTACAATGCCAATAATATTTGTTAGGATAATGAACAGAAATGAAACCTCACATTATATGTTGCATGTAAAAATTGTATATACAGTATATTCAATAATTAATGCGGAGTTGAATTCATTAGCATTAGACCGAAAGTATATCAATTTCTTTTCTTTTCGGAGTGGAAGGATATGGATGAGCCTGTTTTTCGGAGATTAATGTATGAACCTACATGTACAGTATATGTAAATGTGATTTTAGATGTCTCTCTCAATTACACTAGAATTGTACATTTAAATTGCACATTTAATTTAAATTGTACACTCAATTGTACATTTAAAAGTCAATAAAGACTTCCTGTCACTATTAACCAAATTAAAAGTTTACCAATGGGACATGACGTGCGTCAGTATCGAAGCACGTTAAAAATATATTTTTAAACAAGCTTGGCAATAAGTTATTTGACGTTCGATCAATACACTTCCATTGTCGTTGAAAGGCAATTTTTGAGGTCACCGATCAATACATTTTTGCCATAGTGACAAATGCATAATTAAGGCATTATTGAATGAAAAGCTTTCTTGCAATCTGAAACATAGCCAAAACTTTGCAATGCCTATAGCATTTGTTGGCATATGTATAGGCACTTGGCACAACTTCAATCTACCTTGTCAGTAATTTTTTTTTATACATCGTATATACTGTAATAAAAATTAACAACATCACAACCCTTAATCGTTAAATTGAAACAGCTTATGCTAGAAATTTGACAAAATGTCTACGTGTTATGTACATGTACATGACATAATTAATTTCTAAGTTCAAAAGTTATTTTTTTTGGATATTTTTCAGAAATCTCAATTGTTATACACGTACGTGTAATACTGCCACGGTGATGGCCAACCCGGCAAGTAAACCGCTTTTGCTGGCAATGTAGTCCAAAAATGCATCGTAACAATTCTGAAAATGAAATGAATAAACGTTTATTATAAACCTTGACCAGATAGAACCTTATTGTTAAGCTTTTAACAGCAGATTAAAATGTCTGGCGACTTATTAGAGACACTTACGTCATTAAATTGTAGACCAGTAACCGGATCCCGACAGCTGTTCGGAGTTGGTAAGTTAATGTCCTCATAATCGTGTGATGTCATTACACCGCAGCACTCAAGCTGCAATAGAATGCGAACAATTGTCGTTTTTCAATGAAAATAAATATCAATAAATCCTTAAAACATAAAATAAAAATAACTAAATAAAATATTATCTTATGGCATGCTTTTCAGTTCACTGAGTATCAATTCTTTTTGTTTAATTATCAGGCTTGTCCATAATTTAAAAGCCGGACTTAGATGCATGTTATACGAATAAAATTTTTGAAATGACAATTACAATACATGCAACCTGATTTCTTAGCTTCACCAAGAAAAGTTTGCCTGTTATCGATAAATAGAAACCTGAGGAGTGAGGACTTACATTCTGTTGCAAAGAGTCCATTACCCAGGTGATGTCGGGATTGTTGTAATTATATAACATTTGGTATAGGTTTTCTTCGATAGATTCTTCAACCTGATATTAAATGAAAACAATATTTTACTGACTTCTCGTTTTACTTACACCTCATTGGAGTCTAACGTGCTACAAATTAATTATTTTTTGCGAAATATAATCAGTTGTTCAATAATGTGAGGTAAGAATTTCCTAAAATTACTTACCGATGCAGCTGAAACACCGACAACGAGCAAATATATTGCAGCGCCGATTTCGAGAAAGAAAATAATGACCAAAGCAAAGAAATACTAGAAATAAAAAATAAAACATATATTAAGAATAATGGTATATGCGTCGACTCGCATAAGAAAAAGAGGGTGATAAAGTGGTGTAAATGCAAAACAGCAGTTTGTTACATTCTGGGATTCGTGATGTACCAAGAAAACATTACAGAGTTAAGAATGGGAATGTCGTATCGAATGCGTATGTCGAATCAAAGACTGTTGTTGATTAATATTGATAAGATGGTGGACTAGTAGACAGATAAGTCGAAAAGCGCATTTTCAAATAATCTGATTGAAATATAAGTTTAAATGTGAAAGCATCATTGCATCTTACCACTGTTAGCATGCAAATGTTTTCTGTAACAGCTCCACAGCATCCCAAAAATCCAATAATAATTATTAACAGTCCAGATGCCAACAGAATATAACATCCGGTGAAATAATGTGAAAAATTCATGGCTTCCGCATAATCGGTGAGGTCACCATCAGTTATGATCCATATCGCAACGCCAAAGACTGCAATCCCGATTAACTGTTTTGGACAGAGAAACAAACGATTATAATCGATGTGTAATGTCAACAACATTTAATATAACTTGTACATGAATATCAACTTTAAATATACTTTATAATACACTAGAATTGAATATTTTTCTTTTCTTTTTATGCGAATCGCACGTGTTTCCAAAGTATTTTGGATAATCCAGTTATCCAAAAAATTGCGATTACATACTTCCGAAAATAAATTTGCTATAGGGTCAATAATATTGTCAGATGACAATATTATTGAATCTATAGACATATATTTGTAAGTACACACAAGTATACAACATATTTTTAGATGCAAGTATGGATGCAACTAATTGAAGCGTGGATTTGAAAATAACAGTTTCATATTTGTACTACATGTAACCTATACATGTACATATACTAGCACAGTATACGTAAAATCCGTATGCTCATCATTAATTTGTCCGTTTGTGTTTTTAGGTAGCTTTGCGTAGGCAGCGCCACCTGAATTCTGTCATTATTATTAAAATCAAACCACGCCCATATCGAACCGTGAAACCAAATATCCGTGTAAGCCAATGAAGCGAACATTAGGGTGCTACCAGTGTGGGTATCTTTACCCAATATCAGGCGAGTGACACTTTGAGTAGATTAAATCTATGATTCATTTACAAGCGAGAAGGGCGTGGCTGAGGGCGAGTTTCTAATTACCAACAGCAGGGTGGCGCTGCAGTATTTTGGCCACCAGAACATCAAAGGTGCCGACACGGAATGAGTGTATTGATATTACGTATATTGTGCTACTAATAACAAATTTTCAACATTCTGGAAATGTGTATTTTTCCGTTATCACAACATTCTAACATTATATTGTATGACATTAAAAGGGAACCAAGCTATGACTTGTCGATTCAAGTATATTTTATAACAGAATCATGCTTTTGGATGTTTTCATTTTGAATATCACCAGTAATAATTAGTAAAAACAAAATTTTACCAGATGACTTTATATTTTGTTTTCTCTATGACTACATTAGTGGTTTATCAAGGTACATGCAATTCTGATACATGATAAATGGTAATTGTTCTTAGATACTTGTCGAAACGCCTTATCGACACCCACCAAATTTCGTACCAAATTTCCAACCTTCTAAATTAAATTATTACGTAAAAAAGGTGGTCGATATTAAAAATTTACAACCATTACGCAACTTGACCAATCCAGAGGGGAAAACAGACATCAACTGAAATAATTGACAATTGAAACTGTAACTTAAATGATTCAGGTATTGCAATACAAGATATTCAATGGAAATCAAGGAATGAAATCTCCAAACTTTGTAGATAGCATTATCAGTTATGATTCTACTTTAGCCATTTCATTTTTATCATGCATGTCACCTCGTTCGTTAGAACAGTGACATATCCTTTATATCCTACACATCAGAATACGAAAATAATATGCCTAAATATATGATCCTGTTAAACAACAATGTATTTGTCCTAATTTAAAATACATGGATGTTTGCATTATTGGAGATATTTGCGCAGAGATCAAAATGTCATATATAGAAACTAGTATTTACTCATCGGTTTTGTCCAATAACAATGTAACTAAGCCCTTATTTTACTAGTATTTTACTAAAGCTAGAAAAAACGATTGACGAATATTAAAATCTGCACTATATACACACAAAAATGATCTCACTTCCGTGTAATTCATGACAAATCCATAAGCCATCCCACTTTTTCCTAATTCAAATAAATTTACTGATAGCTACATGCGATATCAGATATACATGTATAAAAATGGGTCTTGAAATAATGATAAATGTTGTTTGTTCAGTTACACCCACTGCACTGATAAACAATTAAACATGGCTCCGTTACCGAGTGTACTAAAAACAAACATAAAAATGATGAATCACGAGAGAAAAAAATGGAAAGAGCCAAATGGAATGCAATTGTGGAGCAGTTATTAAATAACGGTGTAGAAAAACATTTCAAAATTCACACGTAAAACATGCAAATATTTTAATATAAGTTTTGGATTGATAAGAAATAGATATAACAGTGGTTGGAGTAATTTACAATTTCGTTATTGATGCTTGTGTATCGTTCCGTCTTAGCAAAGTGTGTTTAAAATTATTTGTTGTTTCATAAAGTTTAACCTTGATTTGGCAATTTGTAAATATTAATGATTAGAACATGTTTATTAAAATTAAACAATTGATAAGGCTTTTTATGCCAGTCGCCATGAGTTAGGCGAATAATAAGATTTTATCTGCAACAAAAATCTTTCAACTGGTTTTGGTCCAATTAGAATTTTAAATTTCCCTAATAAAAGGGATCATGTTAAAACATGCTTATGGTTAACGATCATTAATCTACTAGTCTTATACGAGTCAATCTTAATTGTTACTCATTAAAATTGATGGTTCAAAATGGATCCCTTCTTGTGAAATCACGCAAACAAAAGATAAAATAATTCAATACTTCCCTCCGAAAACACGCCTATAAAATGACATAATTTGCCACTATTCCACTTATTGCGCAAACATTGGTCGATAATGGTATACTGGTATGTACTGTATATACAAAATCATACATATCTGTTTACTTGAAAAGATAAGGGCAGAGGCGATATGTCTTGTTGTAACAGATAACATTGAACCATTGCAACGGTTCGGTTTTTTGGAGTGATCGAGCATAGAATTAACTAATTAGAGTTACCATGTAATTATACAGGGCGTTCAGAAATACCCCCTTATGACAATGGTTTTCTGCAAACTACATGTATACTGTACACTTAAATAAATCTGTTTTGTCGATATATTAAAATAGAAAAACTAACCAATCTCTGGGGGGGGAGTAAAAATATACTAAGCGTGCTTGTTTTCCATACACCTCTAATATATACTGTATACATGTATATAGTCTACCTCTATATTACGCCTAAGTGAATCGACAATGAGAGGTCATTCAATTTGCGATAACGTATTGAAATAGCTGATTAAGACCCGATTTAATCGACGATTAAATTAACAGGATTTCTGTTCATCGATTAACACTTTAACAGTTTAGTACTACTAACCAAACGTGCATCCTCTCAGTAATATAAATATACCAGTACATGTAATTAAAAGTTCACACGTTTTTAAGAAAACACTTGGTTATGCCACGCCCAAGTGGCATAAGTAGGAAAAAACATGAAATAGGATCTTACCCAGGCGACCAAATTGATGAGGAACAAAGTATATTTCAGGCAAGTTAGTCCACAATTGAGACCCATCTCGACAGATTTCTCTTCACAATAACAACGAAGTCTGAAAAAAGACCGGAGGTTTAAATAAAAAGCAGTTGTATCCTAAATGCGAGCACGAATTGTTCGTGATAAATGGTTCACTGTGCGTGTCGAATCACCTCAAAATGGTATATCACCCTCAGTTGTTCTGCAATCTCTGTTGTTACCATAGTTAAGCAATCTATATATGATTTCGGAGCGTTTCGACAACCAACATATCTTACACATGATAAACAAAGGCTGGGTCATAGTTCCATTGTTATTTAATATTTAGTGAGGCCTGTATGAGGGAAACACCATGAATGGTGAGGCAGCTGTAAATAAAGATCAAAGTACAAAAGAGGAGGATTCATAATCAATTTACCTAGTATTGCAAAATAATAGTTAGTTCGTTGATTCCAACGAAATTGGGAGAGTACTTTGGGATAGTGGTAATTAAACGATGCAAAATTCATTGGAGAAGTATGTATATACTGTATACACTAAACAACAATTCAGACTGAAAGTCACACTCAATATAGATAATAATAAGATTAAGATAATGGCCAGTTTTTCATTTTTTAAGAATAAATAAATCATAATCCTAAAAATTCGTTTCACCACAACGTAGAATTATAAATTTCTCGAAAAAATAATCATAGAAGGAATGGGTGTAAATCAATATTAAATTAAAATTGATTTTGACCGCACCTTATTGTGTTTCATGATCGAGCAATGCTTGTTTTTTTCCAGGATACAGTTTATTTACTGTATATTCAGCATAATATTTTACAAGCGTAAAACATTGGTGGAAATGTGGAAATAGAATTCGATAGGAAGTCCGTATACACAGATTATTTTTTTTCATTATGCCATAATCATGTGTATCTAAAATATTAAAATATAAATGGGCAAACTATAATTTGAAAAGAGCAATATTGTTTTAAAAAAAACTGATATCTTTTTGCTTTTAATATGAGTTTTTCTTCAAGCATTAAATTTGAGTGTTCTTCTTGTTTTGCACATGTCAAATGAATATAGACACGCACCTGACTTACAGTATATTAAACGGTAATGGAAATAGTGGTGACTAGGGTTATCAAATTCTCGCTAAAAATTGAAATATTTGAACTGATAAATGTTGGAAAAATTAGGATGAATTGATATGTCCATAGGTTTCCTATCATAAAAGGTTTCAGTAGGACTAATGTTCTTGAAGACTGACATCTTCCATAGCAGTCTATAAACAGTATATATATGTACTCAAGAAAAGCCAGAAATTTCAATAAAAATGTTAGCTCAAAGTCAATTCAAATCATTTCCTAAATGCAGACGTGGCGCAGACCACAATAATTGACCACAGCATCGATCAATATTTCATTGCTTGTGAACAACAACAACGGCCATGGCAATGGGCAGCAAGTTCGGTACATTTTATATTGTGCTGTAGTATAGCCAATGATAAGTAGTGTTTAAAACGCATGCAATCCCGATGCCAATGGCAACAACGCGGCACAAGACTTCAAGACACCTTATATATACGTGTAGTATAAGAACTTGGTAGCATTTTAAACACTGCGCTTGAGCTCGCAATTCCCTCCAATATCCATTAGTACCTTTAACTTTGTTTTAGCAGCTAATAAAATGGCATTTGACAACTGTGGATTAACGTGTTTGAAGTATCTGACATTTATATTTAACTTCATATTTTTCGTAAGTATCTGGTTTCTGGCATGTTTTATACGATTTTTTTCAAAAAAAAATCTTCAGACATTTTCTGATTTCCTTGACAAGAGACTGACACTTATACTCACAAACCAACTATTGTCAATAGTTTGACTACTTAAAAATCGAATGCATCTTATTTTATATGGAACGTTGTTCCTCGCATAATTATGATGTTCAAAAATATAATAACGTTATGACAGAAAAATTCTTTTTATGCTCAAATACGCTCAAATTTAAAAGCATTCTTGTCTTGCATTCGGTAGACCCAAGTTCGATTCCCGGGTCGGCTATATATACTCGATTGTGGTTTTTCATGCATGGTTTCCCACAATTCCTCCAGACGAATGCTGAGATAGTTCTTATATTAAATCGGTCATGGCCGTCTTCCTATCCCATCCCATCCTCCTCGTAAAAGTCCCAAATATGGGAAATATAACTAAATTGTGATGTTGGGGTCCATCAAGACCAGACTGCTTAGTCTGACTAAATTTGCATAATGATCCCCCCTGCCAAATGGTACTACTGTATTAACTGACTGCAGGGTAAAGAATTGAATTGAATATGCTTTTAACTAATAACCGTTGTTTGTACTTTCGTTTTTTGCATTTTTTCAGACTCAATCGATCGTTTCGACAATAAAAAATATTCTGAGGTCATAGTTTAATCCTTGTTTCTAGAACACGTCATGAATTGGTGTGTAAAACAAAAGCATGCCTTTAACATCGTTAGATTGACGTTGATGGCTAAAACTAGTCAATTTATGGATTTTACTTCACCTTGCGTGTAAATATTAAATAAATCAGAGGGAGGGCCACGAAAGAAATCAATGTCTTTGCTTTACATTTTATTATGACCATGCCAACAGTTGCTATGAAAATGATTTTTTCAACAGCAGACGCAGGTAAAAAAGCGTGTTACAGGGATGAAAACCTATCAATTCGTGTACATTAACTATGTACCTTTAGTGAGATTTCTTAAAAGATAACTGTTAGTAATAACCATGCAGCTTTATGTGCTAAAGAGTGTCAAAGATGCAAAAGCTAATCGACATACTGTATAGTGTAAATAAAACTTGTTCGGATTTTTTCTGATATACTCCGAGAAAATATATATTTATATAGGCCTTACATGCACAATATATTCTCACAGAAGTTGGGAAACGACAGTGTTCACGTTTCCTCCCTAACATTCTAACATATTGAGTAGTTTTGCAACTGTCCAGATAATGAAATTTATAAAATGAAAATCATGCAAACCTGCCTTTTTTAAGTTTATCTTGAATTGTTTTCACATGCGAAAATTTTTCATTTTGCTTTCAGCTTACAGGTCTACTAATCTTTGGCGCTGGAGTAGCCATTTTAATTGCCATGAACAAATCCAGCAGCGAGATTTACAATGATCACAAAGGAGGGGTCATCCTAGTTATTGTAATTGGTTGCATCATCACCTTCGTGGCCTTTTTCGGGTGCAGAGGTGCAATTAAGGAAAGTTACTGTAACTTGATGACGGTACGTACTTTCTAGCGCCGTGTGATAATCAGCAACACGATAGTATAATTAGTATTTTCATCGTGAACTCGAGCTTGAAATCGAATTTGGTATCCATCAAACCACCAAACCAAATAGTTCAACAATTAAGTTTCTTTTTACTTTGAAACATGGTCACCAAGGCTTGCCATTTTCTCTGCTTGTAATGTTTATGAGCATATAGGCAAATATCCATTTCAAAGTCAGTGTTTAATGTAATTCTACTTCGTATTAAATATCATAAAAAGTTTTTATTTCTTCTCACCATTCTTGTTTGTGGGAATATTTTTTCATTCTTTTACAATTCCTCGATAAATCCCTTTATAATTTCTTTCTTGCAGTTTGCGGCGCTACTTGTGCTTCTGCTCATTTTGGAAATTGCAGCAGTCGTTATTTGCTATGTGTACAGAGACCAAATCCACGATGCCAATAAAGATCCCTTAACAAATAAATGGTTAGCCTATGATCCTATAAATAGACCAGATATCAGCAAGGTCGTGGATACCATTCAACAAGAAGTAAGAAACGGTCCAAACGATCTTTGGATAAATTGATTATATTACATCGAAAGCAAATAATTTCATTTTTCTAAGTTCGAATGCTGTGGAGTGAACAATTCAACAGATTGGTGGACTGAAATTCCTTGGGGGAAAATTAATGGAGTTCCAGATTCCTGCTGTAAGAAATCAGTCAAGAAGGATGGCTGTGCGAAAGTGGCTGAAAACGTCATTATACAGGTATTCGGAAATGGAAAATTACATCTAAATATCGTATTTATTGGAACATAATAAATTAATAAAAACTTATCAACATCCTTATTTCATGTAAGACATATGGAAATGATGTTTCCGATTTCAAGAAGCTTATTGGCGCGCCAAACTTCAGCATACCTTACAGACTGTGCCATTAAAATGTATTCGAGTTTGTAAATACAAAAATATAGCACATGTTTGAGCTTTTCGACATATCAGAGTAACGAATTAGCAAGTAAATCAAATGCCATTTCTTACTTCTGAAACTTACGGGCTCATGGAAGTACAGTTGAACTTTTAGGAGGGTGCTAAACATTATATCAGTACCCTTTTAAGAAAACCGAAACTAGCCTCCTTTGTGATTATAAAAAAAACTAACGCTTTCGTGGAAGGTCTTGAATCACGATTAGTTGAACAACTATAAACCGAACATTCAATTTCAGGGTTGTCATCAGCATCTAAAGGAAGTGCTGGAGAATGAAGTCCTCATCATTGCAGGAATTGCTATTGGAATTGCTTTGGTTCATGTGAGACGTTTAAAAGAAAAAAAAACATTTCTTTGGAAGTCATTTATTGATGGTATTTCTGATGTTTCAGGCTAAAATGCAATGTTATCTTTTCAAGGTATTTGGAATAGTGTTTGCTTGCTGCCTAGCAAAGTCAATCAAAAAGAATATTGATGAAGTTACGCCAACGGATGAAACCGAAGAAGAAACAGCTGAAGCCCCAGCATAAATTTGGATTAAATGACACAACATTTTTAATGTTCATTTGAAAAAACTTACTTTGTGTTGTTAACAAAAATCCTTTCAATTTTGATTGATTTCAGAAGTTAAAGTTTACGTTCCTAAATTCAGTTCTCCCAGCGATGGTGAAAAACTATTGTTTTTGAAGAACACAGTTCTTTCAACAAAAAATTTCTTTTGATGGGACAATTTATGAATTTAACAACGTAATTAAAGGAAATCGATCACCTAATCTGAGGGGACACTAACATTGCATTCCCTAATAATTTTATTTTCCATAAAAGATTCCTTTGATTATGACAAATTTTGGTTTGCATTTTTCACTTCTTATAAAATATCTTAAGAGAATGATAAACCTATACCTGCAAATGTAATTTTTTCCAAGCCACTCCTGATAGAAATTTGTGACAGTTTTACATGTAGAGTATAAGATTCAAATAATTTTGTTACAGTATTTCCCAGTTTATTTAAAAAAGTAAATATAAAAAATAGTATGATTAAATCATCCTATTTTGTATGGCTTCTCAGATTAACGCATTTGAAATTTTGTTTCAGAAACTTTGTCTCAGGATTGGATTTCTAAATTTCTGTCATTGCAAGTATAGGGTTAAGATCGCCATAATGGTTCGCAATCAATTTTTAAGGGGTACAGATAAATATTTATTCAAAAAAATATTCTACATTTCAAACATGTTCCACATTTATACCATGGAACATTTTCATAAAAATGGTCGATAAAACTACTTCTTCTTAATTATTAAGAATAATTGCATACAACAAAAACTTGTTTCTTGTATTTTTAAACCCTAAATAGCTAGATTTTATACTTTCTATTTGTATGGGCCTAAAATGATGTTATATTTTCCTACAATGTAATTTCAAAATTAGCAGTGATCATAATCTGGGAAACTGTATATAAAGGAGCGCTATTGTAACAAAGACATATTGACGTTTTAAGTTGCAACCAACAAGGCTGGTCCATTCCTCCAAAGGTCTTTGCTATTATATTAATAATTTATCCCTCGTGGAGTCAAATACACGCACTTAAGAACTGAATAAAATTATATTTGTAAACATAGATTATTTTGTGATAGTTTCTATCGTCTGTTTGCATGGTTCTGACGCTTAAATTTGCCTACAATTCAGGACATTTAAGTCATTCATAAGCATTGAAAAACGTAGATCACGAGAAATTGGTGAGAGAAGATAAAAAGCACTCACCTTGCTGAGAAAAATAAAATTCAACAAGATGTGGGCTTTCCGGCCTACACGTTTCATATACGTGTACTGTATTGCACAATATGATCAAAAGTGTGCGTTTTCAGCGACTTTTGATTTTTCAGGTATGTTCAAATATGAAGAAATTTTTGAATACCATTCCTGGTGCTCAAGAACAAGTATAGTGAGTTAAGTGCCACTCTACGCGTATATAGGGCCTATACTAATTTCTTTTCAAATTAGAATTACTTGTATGATTGTTTATAATAAAGACCTATACCAACCTATCAATAGGTTATATGTAGGTAGTTGAGACAATTTCAAATGGTAAATTGAGACAGATGTAAGCTGCCAAACTTGAAATTGGAAGTCAACACCGTTCACGCATGATTTCAAGACTGTTCTACTTTTATCTGGTTTAGGTCCCCAGATTTGATATTTTTTTCATGTTCCTCGTTTAGAGTTTAGCACGAACCTTTCTTGTATTTTCACGGGATTTTTTTATTCTAAAAAATATTCTGAAGAAGGAATTTAAGTGGCATCTAGTTACAGTAAACTACGACTACGTTATACAGAATCTGATTAAATGAAGACATTCGATATCATTATACCGTATAGGAAAAATTACGTTTTATCCTTTGGCTAATTTCATCCAATATACCGGCCGGGTGGTCCATTTATCATGATTTGTCCAAAATCTTTTAAAATAAATAGTAAATCGTAAAAGTTATCAGAACACAAGATTAATAATAACATCTTGCGTTTTAAATTGTGCAAGAATGAAGGGGCCCTCCGGCCCCCCCTATGGGGGATCCGGGGGGTCCCTTTGTGATTTTAAATGGGGATCCCCATTTTTTTGCTTAAAAACACATGTCTAAAAGATTTTTTTGGCATCATCTTAGATGTTGCTATAATCGACGTCCGAAATCGTGTAATACGCCATTCACTTTTTTCAACATTGCACTGGCTACATGTTGAACAAAAGTGAATGGCATTACACGATTTCGGACATCGATTACAGCAGTGCAACATCTACGATGATGCCAAAAAAATCTTTTAGACAAAACTTATTGTGTTTTAAGTGCAGATTCATAATCTGC
>JAQGAO010002769.1:0-18661 GCA_034697705.1 Ommatoiulus sabulosus
ATATTTAGTGATCTAACTAAATTTTACATCAAGAAAATACAGATAATTCGAGGGCATTACTTGGTCTTCGTTTTCGTCCGAAAATGTAATTGCCGTCAACTTGTGATTATTCTTCAAAAGGTATTCATTGACCAGAAAGTTTAGCGCCCTCTTCTCATGCGGCTTAATGGGATCATCGATAACTGCATGGTCAAGGTGACAATCTGGTGTTGTCACTTCAGATTCTGCTTGAAGTAGAAATTAAGTCGATTTGAAATATATACTTTCTTTAGATAAATGAAGATCGTAGAAACTGATAAGCGTAGACACAAACCTGCAGCTTCCGTGAGATTTGCACGCAGCGATTTAATGGTTTCCCTTGCCTTTCGAAGTTCAAATTCCAAAACTATTTCCACGTACGGAAATATTAGAATATGTTTAAATTAACCTATCGAAGTACGTGAATCAAATTTCGAAATTACAGAATATGATATTTTTAATAAGTACCGGCTACTCTTTCATCAATTTGTCTATCGCCATCATCAGAATACCGTGCGAAATCCAGAGAATCCAACGTTTGAATGCTGGACGTTCGTGCTGGAAAAAGCATTCGTAATATTCGACAGGGTTATAATTTCAAAAACTGATTGCAAGGATGACGACATTTGGCAAAGGGAGACGAAATTTAACGCAGGCAATATAAATAATTGGGATGAGTGTTTGCAATATATTACAAGTCAACACAACATTGGCCATAAAATGATCTGCAAATACATCTCTCACCTAGATCTTACTAGAAACACTCTTAATTCTTAAACATGCGCAATTTTCAGACAATTACTTACGTAATCCAGGGCTTAATTCTGCTTTCAACTCCCCCGCCCTTTCAAAATTTCCCGGATTTGAGAAATAGTCCCTTAGTTTTGGCAGCTCCAACCCACTTTCCATAAGCTCAGCATGCAGTTCTAATGCAGTCAGAAGAAACTTCTCTTTGATGAGTTTATGGGCCAAGTCATCCCAGGATACCTCTCTGTACGACGAACTAGTCCCTTTGGATTCTATTCTGGAATTGTCACTTAATTCTGGTAAATCCGAAACAGTTGAAATTGCTGTCATGTTTAGACCCGACGAACGCAACCCTGCCAAGTCGGCCATTTTTAAAAATCCTCGTCAGCAACAGCAGCTCCCTCTGCAATTTTCTCCATATGTTCACAACAACTACAGGGCGAAACAAAAAACCCCAAACATTTATTTCTAGATACTGCTGGCTGCAATAGTCATAACCTCCCTCTACTCAAAATTCAGTTAATATATCTGGCCAAACGCTAGCTTTGCCATCCAATTAAGAAGGGGTAGATATAGGTAATAACAAAAGTCAGAAAGTGTGAATGAGACATGGAAAGTTGCACAGCTGTGTAGGATATATACATTACACGTATTAAACTGTTCCATTGGCAGCTCATCAACTGCTGACAACTGATGTACGTGAATTCAGTATTTCTTACGACATTTTAACTTCTAATTGAGCGTTCAAATCATGATTGTGGTTTGTAGGAACAGAAAATAAATAATTCATAATATGACCTATATCACTTTTCTTGTATGACAATTTCACAAACTACCACTACTTCTACAAACTATAGTGCCACTTACTGCACGCTAATTAAGTTTGAAAACCGACCAAAACTAAACAAAATAGTCGAATTTCATGCATTTAAATTCACAATTTTATTACAATAACAAATTTCAAAAACTTTATATTAGCAAAAATAAACATTAATTCAAAACATTTATCCACACTATTTTATTGGGCCTTCTGCCAGACATGAGATAATTTCAAGATATAAAAATATCAGTATTTTACCATGTCTTTACAAGAGAAAAAACTAATGGCACTTTGATTTGTTATATGTCAGTGGTTGGATTAATGCACCTAAAATTTTTCTATTTGTAAGGCAACAGTGTTGTCAAATAAATCTCATATAATTTTCAGTCTCAGTCAGATTAAGTTTTCAATTGATTAGATGGAAAAGGTGCAGTTAATGATTTAAAAATACATTTCAAACATCCAATGTAAATTTTAACAAAAATCTGCTTAAAACGCCAAAATGCTCCTAAAACGTTCATATTTCCTTCAAAATATGAAATTAAAATGAGACTAGCTCAGATATGTGCTCGGTTTTCCTTTGATTGGTGATCCTGTCCTATAAAACAGTACTTGAAGAAGAATGGCAATATCTATGCAAACTTGCAAAGAACCGCAAAGCCAAAACTGCACTGGCGAGTTACGTGCCACAAAGTATCCAGTCTTGAAAATGTCTCCCGATAGCCACATGAAAACCATTTTCTTGCTGAAATCGACATAGATCGTTTATTAATTGTAGAATAGCAAATTCAAAACTAAAAGATTAACGCATCAGTAATTTACCTCATTCCTTCGGTTGACTGACTTTCGTAATTCTTATAAAACTGAGGGGCTCCAAGCATGGCTTCCACAAACACCGCTAAGAAACCGATTGTTTCCACAAACCAATAGTAATCCACCAGTAAGAAGATGGCTAAGCCGAGTACTGCTGTAAAAGTAGCCATGAATTCGACATAGCTGAAAAAGTCGGTCCACGCCCAGAAATACTGAATGTCAAAATCTGTAACAGATGAAAAAAGGAGCCTGCATTAGCAAATTCAGGGATTAGCGTAATAGTCCACACAATAAATAATGGTACACAACATCTCTGAAAACAATCAACATATCGAAAGAGTTCTAACAAAGAATTAAGCAAAGAAGGATTCACATACCCCAGAAAACATGGGGAGTCGTAGTAAAACGAGGAGATAACTCCGAAGGTGTTACGGACACAACGTCTGTATCAGCCTTAGAAGCTGTACGTTAAAAGGAAGAAAGGAAAGTTAGGAAAAGATTTTACAAAAATAGTACATGCTATCTGAGCCCAAACTTCGAACATTTTTATCTGATGTACAAAAATCTTGAAAAGTTGATATGTTAGTCTTTGTCAACTACTATTAAAGTACCACTCAGAACTTGCCTAGCATTCAATTCAATTCTTTACCCTGCAGTTACCCATTTGGCAGGGGGATCATTATACAAATTAAGTCAGACTAAGCAGTCTGGTCATGATGGACCCAACATCACATTTTAGGTATATTTCCTGTATTTGGGAATTTAAGGAGGAGGATGGGAAGACGGTCATGGCCGATTTAATATAGGAACTATCTCAGCATTCGCCTGAAGAAATTGTGGGAAACCAAGAAAAACCACAATCGAGGATAGCCGACCCGGGAATCGAACCTGAGTCTACCGAATGCAAGACGAGAATGCTAACTTCCAAGCCACCTTGCCCGGTGCTTGCGCTTGCTTGGCCAATTGTCAAATATTTGTGTGAATTCACACACATGCCTATAAAACTGACCAATGCAAAGAATCCCTTACCAAAAAAATGACGGTCCTTGTTGCGCACAATCTGGTTCTTATGTTTAATGCTAACACACAATTGCACCAGCAAAAGCATTGTGACGTTCATAACGACGCTTTGAATTAACAACGGCATTTCAAAATGGTGCCCAAACCTTAAGAAAAAAAAACTTAATCAGAAATGTAACAAAGATTAATAAACTGTATACATTAACCACATACTCACCAAAATAATATCCTTAATGTGTTCGCGACAAGCAGTGCCAAGCATACGAACAAGGAAAAGCCATCAGCGTTTTCGGACTGCTTGATTTGGTGATATTGGGGAATATAAGGCACGATACCACCAAACATCATGGCTGCAGCTGCTCCCCAGCCCACAATTGTAGTGATGCCAAAGGCATCCTCCTCGAGGTTCTCCATTAAAGCACTCGGATGTTTCCAAACTCTATTTTCTTCACCTAATCAAGTGATCGCATTCGAAAATGGTCCAGTGCTAGAATAGCCATCTGATCAGATTTATCTTTTGGGCCACTTCGTGAAAAACCTGGCAATAAAACATAACTTCAACTATAAATGACAGCTAGTTTAGTCATTTGACTAATCCTAGTCAGCAATTCTATTTTTGGCATTATTATCAGAGTTCTTGGATGACAAACATATTTCTGTCAAGCAAAATGCTGGCAGAAAAGACGATCATACATGTACATGTAACTTACAAAAATACTTACTGTACAATTAACACGTTAAACACATGCTACCTCATGTGAATCAAGCTGTAATCAAATTACCAACGCGGAATGCATTTTAAAGAATTTAATAATAATAATATTAAAATGTCTGTTTCGAATGTCTGTCCAATGCCATGGACAGGATGGAAGGATAAAGTAGGAGGTACGTACGTTTCTTTTGATTCCTAAGATTAGAACTTATTTTTCACTTTACGGTTATCAGCGTTTTAAAATAAGGTAAAGGCATTATAAAACAAACGGTAAGTATACTCACATTATAATAGTAATCTTGAATTTAGGTTTTTCATGCGAGGTTTTACAACGATAGATCACAGAACACAGATTATTTAAGTAGCAGACGAATTCCAAGTTAATGACAACGTCACAGGGTAACTATAAAATGCGATTGAAGAAACACAATGAAAATAATAATTGTGAATAACGCAAACATTATAATACCAAGAATTATTTTAAAATAATGCGTTTTTAGTTACAGTTTAATTTTAATAAAACATATATGATGCTATAAGTCAAATTGTCATAATCTATCACTCTGGTCGTGGTGTATCCTACGAGCAGCATGGTTTTTGAGGTAAGACTAAAACGTGGGTCGTCTGGACACTCGTTCACAATGATGAATTTTTGGTTGCGCGAACTTTGAGATGAAAAAGCGTTTTATTTTCAAGTGGTAATTAATATTTTCATTTCCTTTCATGTATTTCCATTTGTTCTTGATAGATTTTTGAAAATTAGAATGTCTTTCAGTTACCTAGCAGCTATCTTGCATAGTATATTACCGCTCATTCTTCCTAACCTAAGATAAGCAGCTGAGCTCTTGAACTGTTCGAAAATGGATTAATCGTGCATAAAATGTGCATATAAAACGTGCATGATCAGTTGCATATTTAAGCAGTTACATTGAAAGACTGCGCTTGGGGTTGGCGTCAAGTCTAGCTTGAATGATCCTTATAAATTAATTCTCTAGGTATTTTATTTCCTAACTACAGTAGATAGCCATGAACTGCCCTTAATTGTTAATAATGTTCAGTTTGCGTAATATTTAACTCTAGAAAATCATGACAACGTCCGCTGCAATGTATGCCGTCTACAAGCAGACTCATCCCCCTACGGGAATCGAGTACTGCTTGTACTGTCACTTCTTCAACAAGTACGACAAGTCGCTGGTTATCGCTGGGGTGAATCAGTTAAAAGTGTTTCGATTAACAGCTGATGCAGAGAGTATGGCAAATTTCGACAAGTCGCCTACACCCGAAGGTATAATGTTTTTAGTTGCATGCACAATGTATTCTCGAGGTTGAGGCTGCACAGATTATTTATGAGCTACTGTATGTACAATTTTTAGAACTGGCAAACCTGAAATTGAAACTGGAGTGCATACAAAGCTATCAGCTGTTTGGAAACATTGCTTCGTTGCAGTCAGTGAGGTTGGCGGGATCTCAAAGAGATGCTTTGCTGTTAAGCTTTCAAGAAGCAAAGGTTTTTATTAAATTCTGACTTTTTATATAGCCAAAGCATCATAGCTAATGCGCCGTACATGCCACGTTATGTTTTGATTTTTTTCTGACGTAGCTTTCCATTGTTGAATATGACCCAGGAACACATGATTTGAAGACGTTGTCCCTTCATTATTTTGAAGATGAAGATTTGAAGGTTGGTTATAGTTATTGTTCTTTGGCATTGACTGCACAAAATAACTTAATCCCCAAGCTTAAGGATGTTTTTTGATATGTTACAAAAAATTGTTCATATCATGGAAATTTTAAATATGAATTCCATGAACAATTATAAAAAGGTTTTGGTTGTAGTTTACGGTTTTATTTATGGCCACCATTTATCATGAATGTATTTTTGCATTGTCAAGGAAGGGCACACAATGGTTCACCAGATTCCCTTCATACGTGTTGATCCCGATGGCCGCTGCGCTGCCATGTTAATTTATGGCACAAAGATTGTAGTATTGCCTTTCAGGAAGGAACTGGCAACGGAAGATTCCGATCTGGTTCTTGGAGGTTCTAGGCAAGTGCCCTTTATGTTCAGAAATCATCAGTGAAAATTTGTAGGTCTAACGTTGCATCTTAGTTCTGAAGCTCAACATTTGATTCCATTAGCAAAGCACCAGTTCTGGCCTCATACACTATCAGTGCCAAGGAAATTGAAGAGAGGATGGATTACATCACCGATATGCAGTTTCTCCATGGGTACTATGAGCCGACGCTTCTGATCCTTTACGAACCTCTAAAGACCTGGCCTGGGTAAGTAATCTCGTTTTCGTGCCCCAATTGGAACTACTATTCACTTTTCACCGGTTTTTTTAACAGACGTATTCTTTTTAAACAATGTTTAGGCGGATCGCCGTTCGTCAAGATACATTTGCCATGGTGGCCATTTCATTAAACATTCAACAGAAGGTGCATCCTATAATTTGGTCTGTTAATAACCTTCCCTTTGATTGTACGCAAGTGATGGCTGTGCCTCGCCCAATAGGTAAGGATATTACAATTTTCTTTAAATATTTTATAAATTGTTCTCTCTCTTGATATTTGCAATTGGTCGGATGCTTGTTTGCTTTGGTGTATTTTTCAAATGTAAAATCAGAGGTCATCTTTGAGATGCAGTGATTGAAAAAGATATTTGCTGATTTGTGTCCACGTTCTTTATTGGGTGCAATGTGCCATAAATGTAGTAACAATATTCTGGGAAAAAATGTTAAGAAGCTTGAGGAAAGGAGAAAATCTAACACCGAAGTTTTGTGATTAATTCTACGTGATATATGTGCAAGTTTTTTTTTATCTTCTAGGTGGCGTCCTCATCTTTGCCATAAACTCTCTGTTATATCTCAATCAAAGCGTTCCTCCATTTGGTGTGTCGTTAAATAGCCTCAACGAGGGAGCAACTTCCTTTCCACTTAGTGAGCATGCAGTTTCATCACTCCTATCACATTGTTTTTGTGTGTGAAATGTCACTTTTTTATTCACATTTGTCGTTTTGCTTTCACAGAGCCACAGGAATCTGTCAAGATGTCATTAGATTGCGCCCAAGCTGCTTTCATTTCACACGACAGATTGGTCATCTCCTTAAAAGGTGGCGAGCTGTGAGTAATTGGTCACTTTTATTCTCAAGCTTTAGCAATATATTCAGGAAATCTGGCATTTGCTTTATGCGTGATGTAATGCGAAAATGTTGCAAATGCCATGCTGTTTATCATTACATTGCAGTGTCAATATATGTCAATAACATGTCTTTGATGATCTCAATTTTTGTGCAGTTATGTGTTGACGTTAGTTGTTGATGGAATGCGAAGTGTGAGAAGTTTCAACTTTGACAAGGCAGCAGCTAGTGTGCTCACCACTTGTGTATGTAACAATTTCCATCAAAATTTCCAGCAATGCTGATTAAAACAAAGCAGCGATTTCTTGGAATAATCTTTCAATTCATCCTAGATGTGCATGTGCGAAAACAACTACTTGTTCCTGGGATCTCGACTTGGAAATTCTCTGCTTTTAAGGTACACCGAGAAGATGCCCGAAGTGTTGGAAAACATCCTGAATAAAGTGGATGAGCACATTGGCGAAAAATCCGATGGAAAAATCGAAAAATCTACCGGAGAGGTGAGTGAGAAAACGTTTGAAATGTTTTAAAATGTTTGTCATCCGATCCTAATGCCCTTGCATTGTCCAATTGTCAGGATGGACCACCCATTAAGAAGAAAAGGTGCGACATGTTGGGAGACTGGATGGGTGAGAGCAACAATTTGAAACTTTTATTGAAAACTTGCTTGGGTCAGGCTTTTTTTTAGATAAGGGCTAAGGGAAAAAAATGCTTTTCCATTTTCTAGCTTCTAACGTGGCGCTGATGGAAGACCCTGATGAGCTAGAGGTTTACGGGAACGAGGATCAGACATCGGTGCAAATTGCTGCCTACATTTTTGAGGTAAGCTTGATTGAGATAAGAAATGCACTCATGAAATTATCTTAAAATATCAACAGGCCGTTTTATACGTCCTTAATTTAACGGAATAATATTTTTCTCTGGCTTAGTTATAAACAAATTTTGACACATTTTTTTGGGCTACTTCATAGGTATGTGACAGTCTTCTTAATATTGGACCTTGTGGCAACGTATGCATGGGCGAGCCAGCATTCCAGTCTGAGGAATTTAACAACACAGTGGATCCGGATGTTGAGCTTGTCACGACTTCCGGCTATGGCAAAAACGGGGCACTGTCAGTCCTGCAGGTAATATACTCTACAAATTTTAATTTTAACAAAACTTGCCTAGTCTTTTAATTCACTTGCCTACAATAATTTTAGCGGAACATTAGGCCTCAAGTGGTAACCACATTTGATTTGCCTGGCTGTGTGGACATGTGGACCGTGATTAGCGAGCTTAATGAAGAAGTTGTGATAAAGAAGGAGAAGGACACGGAAGTAATAGAGGTAGAGCAGCCGGAGAAAGTCATCGAAGAGGTCACCCTCGATGGGGATAATGCCGAAGCCGAGCCCAAGCAATCTGCAGAGCCAAAAGAATCATCGGATGTCCCAGAGAAAATCGAGAATACTCACGCATTTCTAATCATGAGCCGAGCAGACAGCACGATGGTCAGAAACTGGTTTCTAAGAGGACAAATTGCAATTTTTAAAGCAGTGGCTTTGAAATTTGAATTTTTTTTCAAAACCCTTGCTTTTTTTCAGATCTTGCAAACTGGGCAGGAAATTAACGAGCTGGATCACAGTGGTTTTAGCACTCAAGCTCCTACTGTCTATGCAGGAAACGTGGGTGATAATAAGTACATCGTTCAAGTGTCTCCGATGGGTGTGAGGCTCCTAGAAGGAGGTGAAAAACTATGCCTGTGTCTGTACTGTTATATTAAGCACTAAGTTCCCTTTCATCGATGTTTTTTTTTTTTGCTTTTTTTATTAGTCAAGCAACTGCAGCACATTCCATTGGACATTGGCTCCCCCATTGTACACGCGACTATTGCCGATCCTTACGTCATGATAATGGGTGAGGAAGGGCAGCTAATCATGCTCACCCTGCGCACCAGTGGTCCCTCCTCTGCTGCTCGATTGGCAGTGTCTAAGCCGCCAATTATTAAGGTATGGTAATTTTGTACATAACCTTTTCAATCAGGAACTTTAATTGAATGGCTTATTCATGATAATTTGAAGAAAGTAAAGATGAGAGTAAAAAAGGGCAATTGTTCTGAAGTTTTTGCTTGAAAAAATGCATGAATTGAATGCATGTTTTGGTTAATGTATGATAGCAGTTGAAACTAGGACCAAAATGTGGGAATATTTGTAATTACAAAAATGTATTTTTTTGTACTTTACTGTTATTTATTCATTTGAATGTGAGTTTATTTTGAATAGAAAAGTCAGTTTGTTTGCCTGGTTAAATTTTCAACTCAGTACCCTACTATCAGTAAATGAATACCATGTGGTAGGGGGGGGGGGGTTGTAATCCATCAACCCAATTCATTCGGTAGTTACCACCGCATTAGTTTGGACCCCGACATCATTGCAAAATTGGATTTTGCTATCCATTCAATTATTTTCTTGTTATCCTCAAACAGAAATCCAAGATTCTCACAGTTTGTGCCTACATGGACCGCAGCGGGCTCTTCACTATGTCATCAAAGGTAGACTTGGAGTCTACCAATCATCTTAAGCCAAGCTCAACAAAGACAAAAGATCCGCTGTCGAACGACCTACTGAAAGGGTGCGAGCCTGTAACTTGCCTGTAGTTTGCCTCCTTGTACCGAATCTAAACTTTTCCATTTCTTGAATTTTTTTCTAGTGAGGCAAATGACGAGGATGAATTGCTGTATGGGTCTGTTGGTGGAGGATCAAGCTCTGAACTTGGAACCTCTGCTTCCACATCAAACACCCCGGAATATGGGTATACTGCATATTAGAAGGGTTTATTGGTTAGGTTATCGTCCTTGCAATAAATTCACTGATCTTCTGCTCTTATCTTCCAGTTTGTTTAGCGCAATTCACTCGAGCGATGTCAAAATTACATATTGGCTGATCGTTGCAAGAGATAATGGACTTTTAGAGGTTGGTAAAGTGCCTAATTTAGGATTTATTACTTTAAAACGCAACCCATGCACATTTTTAATAAAATTACCTCATGCTTTCTTCTCCTCCAGTTTTATACATTGCCAGATTTTAATCTGGCTTACTTGGTGAAGAATTTCCCAGTCGCCCCTAAGGTGCTAGTTGACAGTATTCAGGCCACATCCACCTCAACAGCAGCAAGGTAAAAAAGGATTTAGAACGTTTTTTCCAGAGAATACTGGTTGTTTTCCTAAAATAACTAGATGTCACGTAATTGTCTATCATATATTCTGTTATATGAAATACAATCATTTTTCATATTGTTAGAGGTCCTGACAATGTATTTAAAATGTATGCCAATATGCTAAAAAAAATGAAAAATTTTGTGCAGTTAGGAATATATTACCATATATTAGTTACAGCTTTGTTTATGCTCCAGTTTATCTCAAAAGTCGTTCACATTTTTAATCACAGTGGGAGCACGGACAAACAACACGAATCGATGCCCTCGGTAAAAGAACTTCTGCTTGTTGGACTTGGAAACAAAGGCTCCCGTCCATTGTTGTTGGTGAGTCTGGAAGAATTTACCCGTTTTTTTTCCATTCATTTCCTGACCAGTGATAATTTTTTGTCATTTCTAGACCAGAATCGATGAAGATGTATTCATCTACGAGGCATTCCCATTCTACGAAACTCAAACTGAAAACCACCTGAAGCTCCGCTTCCGAAAGGTTAGGCTTTACCGGATTGTTTTTCCCTGCGGATCAGAGGATCCTGCTCCGACTTACCTTGTTTTCCTTGCCAATACAGGTGAACCATAATATGTTATTAAGAGAGAGAAAGTTGCATAAGTCGAAGCGGAGACCAGATGCACCTGAAAATCTCGTGAGCGTGGGTCGAGTGGCCCACTTGCGGTATTTTGAGGATGTTGCCGGGTATGCCGGCGTGTTCATCTGTGGCCCGTACCCTCATTGGCTGTTTCTGACAAGCAGGGGTGAGCTGAGGATGCATCCTATGGGCATCGATGGCCAGGTCACGTGCTTTGCGCCATTCCATAATGTCAATTGCCCACGTGGATTTTTGTATTTCAACAAATTGGTGAGTTGTTAATTTAACATAATGCACTTTCGGGACACTTTCCTTCATGACGAATAAGTGAATTTCAAATCCACTTAAAGTCCTCAAACATAGAGACTACAGTTTGTGTGATATTTACTTGGATAGGGTGATTTAAGGATCAGCGTACTACCCACCCATCTTTCATACGATGCACCATGGCCTGTCCGGAAGGTTCCCTTACGCTGCACGCCTCATTTCCTGAATTACCATGTGGAGAGTAAGGTAAGTTTTTGTGAGGCAAAAATTGAGTAGTTAGCTAACTTCAAGAGATTCTCCGTGTTACAAGTTTTTCTGCTGTTCATCTTGAGGTTCAGAATTTTCAACCCATGTCACAATGTATTCTTCTTCTACTAAGTTGGAATGAAAATAAATCAAAATTATCTTCATTTTAAACTGCAAAGGTTGTTTCTAAAAGCTTTCTTTTTCTAACTATTGCAGACCTATTGCGTGGTCACCAGCACCCCGGAACCTTGCAATCGCTTGGTCAAATTCATCGGGGATGAGAAAGAGTACGAAGTCTTGGAACGGGGTAGGTCAATTACGATTAGTGCGCAGAAACTGCCAGAAGTCGTCGTCAACTTTTGTGAAAGAACAGTGTTTCTATTTCAGACGAAAAGTTCATTTTTCCAAATAATGATCGCTTCAGCGTCCAACTATTTTCACCAGTCAGTTGGGAAGTCATTCCCAACACGAGGATAGATTTCGAAGAGTGGGAGCACGTAACCTGCTTGAAAAATGTAAGCCTGTCCTACGAGGGAGCTCGCAGCGGGCTTAAAGGCTATCTTGCACTGGGGACAAACTTCAGCTTTGGAGAGGATGTTACTAGCAGAGGACAGGTATGTTGAAACGTGTTTGTAACGGGCTCACTTGTTAGAGAGCCAAAAATATCATAATGTTTTGCTTTTTAGATTGTCATTTTCGACGTTATTGAAGTCGTTCCCGAACCGGGACAACCGCTAACTAAAAACCGCATCAAGACAATTTACAGCAAAGAACAAAAGGGTCCAGTGACGGCGCTGTGCCACGTTTTAGGTTACCTTCTCAGCTGCATAGGACAAAAGGTTAGTAGCCTTTGCGAACGAAATAGCAGATATAGCCATGACACGAATAATCCTTCAATAGTTCCAATGTTTCAGATCTATGTTTGGCAGTTGAAGGCCAACGATTTAGTCGGAGTTGCCTTCATCGATACACAGATCTACATCCATTCTTGCATGTCTTTGAAAAGTCTCATTCTGGTTTCGGACATCTACAAAAGCATCACTTTGTTACGATTTCAAGATGATGTGCGTACGTTATCACTGGTGGCAAGGGTAAGATGATTTAAATTAACAAAACGTTCTAATTCACAACTTGTTTTTCTGGCAGGGGTACGTACAAAACACGTACAAATAATGTTTCTTTTTGTAATTTGATCTAACAGAGCAAAACTTCTTGAAAAGTAAATATTCGGTCTATTAGAAATAAATGCAGTCCAACTAGTTTCGTAGAAATCGTTAAGCATCTTTCTGGTATATGTAATTTTGCATGTCTACGAAAGCTTTGAACTGCCATTATAGAAAAATTGTTTAGGGGAATCACACAATTTAGGACCAAACAGTTCCCTTGTAAATAAATCTTACTCGGACCAATTTCATTTTGATTTTTAAGGACATTAAGCCTTTGGAAGTATACAGTTTGGAGTTTTTTGTCGATGGCACACAGATGGCGTTTCTAGGTAAATTTCAAGGACTTTCGTTTGTCGGCATTTTAAGTTTTACCCATGTCTTAATTTTTTATTCTTCCAATGACACATTTGTATTCTAAATTCTTCAGTTTCCGACGTAGACAAGAACTTAATTTTGTACATGTACCAGCCCGAAGCCCGAGAGAGCTTCGGCGGCCAGCGGCTGCTTAGACGTGGGGATTTCCACGTGGGCTCGCACATCAACACTTTCTTCCGAATTCGATGTAAACTAGGGGATCCGTCTGCTCTGGAGAGAGCCAGCGCGAGTACACTGGAAAACCGCCACATCACCATGTTTGGTGAGAAACTTGACTTTCAAAAACCCAGGTGTTTTGCTCTAAGCTTCTGCTAACTCTTAGCTTTTTTTTACCTTTTAGCCACACTCGATGGCAGCATGGGTTACTTGCTTCCCATCTTGGAAAAAACCTATCGCCGATTGCTTATGTTGCAAAATGTTTTAACCACGCACACACCCCAAATTGCGGGTTTAAATCCAAAAGCATACAGGTAAGTACAACGTAATTTAACTTATTATTACTATTTTCTTTAGTCGTGATCATTAATAATGTTCAAGTGTGCAAATTTTCCTGCTACCAAACGGTATTTGCCCCAAAAGTTGCATCACATTTTTGAAAATATCCTTGCTTAATTGAAATTTATAATGAAAATGGTCTGGGTTTATTGGAAATGCTTAAATATTATTGTCATTGATAATTCTTCTAGATAATCTATGAAACTTTAACAGATTCGTTCTCAACTTCATTTTATTTAAGAATGCACCAAAGCAGAATGAAGTTCCTCCTAAACACGTCGAAGAACGTCATTGATGGCGATCTGCTTTGGAAGTTCATAAACCTGTCGACGAACGAGAAGATCGAATTGGCCAAAAAAATAGGCACAACATATGATCAGGTAACTCCCAAGCTTTCGTGTTCTTGTACTAATTTAAGATGGCTTAACATAAACCCTAGCCGTTTTAACTTAACCCATTACGAGATGTCAAGTTTTACTGAGTCAGTAAATATCACCTACAGTATTTGCTACCCAAGGTAGCAAAAAATGGCTATCATGCTACGTCCCTTTGTACTCCATATTCTAGCCAACAAAATAATCATTTCGTTTTGTCAAATATCCGAAACTTGCCCTTTGAGTTTTGCTATATTATGACAGTTTGTTGGCTGAGTGGTTAGCATTCTCGCTTCGCATTCGGTTGACGAGGGTTCGATTCCGGTGTCGGCTATCCTTGATTGTGGTTTTTCATGGTTTCCCACAATCCCTCCAGGCGATTGCTGGGATAGTTCCTATGATAAATCGGCCATGACCGTCAATGATCCCCCTGCCAAATGTTATTATGTGCTGACTGTAGGGTAAATAATTGAATTGGTAACGAATAGCATCGCTTTTAATATCGTCTTTTTTGAAACCCTTGCAGGTTATTGAAGATCTGGTGGAGATTGATCGAGAAACTGCACATTTCTGATGTCTTTTATTTTTAATTTTTTGCCATTGTATTGATTTGTTGATGGATAAAATTGTAATTTTTCATACTTTTAACTCTTTGAAAGTTTCTTCCATATCTGCTGAGAAATGATCTCATGGAGACATTTCGCATGCGCGATTTTGTTTTTTAAATTTTGACGCCCTTTTCGGCAAATTTGGAATGGACTTAAATAGACTAATAAAGTGAATGTGCCGTTCTGCGGATATCCTGAACAAATTGCGTTTTTACCGCTGCTTCGCGAGAGGGCGCCACTTGCTTCCTGTTTGGCCATTACTTGCAAAGTTGAATTTCGAACTCGCGTTTCATTTTTCTGCGCTAGTTTTGACAGATTTTCATATTTCAACATGGGAACTTCACGTTACGACCGAGCCATAACCGTTTTTTCACCGGACGGCCACTTATTTCAAGTCGAATATGCCCAAGAAGCCGTGAAAAAGGGCTCGACGGCGGTATGAATGTTTTACTAACCAAAACTTGCATTGTCAGGGGTTGCAGAATCGGTATTATTGTTTTCATAAAACTGAAAAACAGGAGCCTTGAAGGGCCAGAGGGGCATATTTGCATGCGAGCCGGTTTTTCTATCAGATATGACAGAAAACTCGCTTTGTGGTTATAATATTTCTTGCAAATGATCTCATGGACGTAGTACGATATAAACTACTGCATCGTACATGTCCATGCTTATTATAATACACTAATACCACAGCTAATACATGACAAATTACAAAATGCGCTCAATGGCCGTTGGTTTGTCTGGCGTTCTCTATTCATGTAGGCCTTCATAAAAAGTACGTGGTTGGCATTTCAGTGCCCAATAAGGCTACGCATCCCTATATATTCCCCCAAAGTTGCTTAAATTCATTTGTGTTCTTTTGACCAGCAGTCATGATTTCGTTCTAATGCTTTACTAAGGACCAATTTCATACTACGGCCATTCTTTGGTTTAGTTTAGTGGTTAATCACCGTGCCGTAGCCTTATGGTGATTTAGAGGGTCTCCGATTGTGATAATGTTGACCAAATCGTACATCGAACAATAAATTCGATGGATGATGCCTTTGGGGGATGCCTTGGAGTCCCCCAAGGCACTGTACTGGCCCCTCTTCTCTTCTCCATCTTCATCAACGATGCCACTGATTTTTCACTCTCTAAAAGCTACCTGTACGCCGACGACAATACCCTCCTTAAAGCTATCACCTCTCTCCTTGACTGTGAAATACTGCAGAGGGACCTAGACTCCTTCTCACTTGGTGCAACATTAGGCACCTTGGCATCAATGTCATTAAATCCTCCGCCATGTCTGTCTCCCACCAACTCCTCCAAAAGCAAATCTCTTTCCCTTATTACCACCAAGGTACCCTTCTCCCCAGGGTTGACAACATGAAATCCCTCAGAGTTCTGATAGACAACCGTTGGTCCTGGCAACCCCATATTAGTCAGAAATCTGCCAAGGCCTCTCATCTTCTGGGTTACACCCTGCACGTGCTTAAAAAGGCTAGCCCTTACTGCCGGCTGATGGCGTACAACATGCTGGTGCATCCCGTGCTTGAATACGCCAGTGCAGTATGGGACCCCCATACGAAATCCCTTCAGGACTTAGTTGAAAGACCACAGCGCCAAGCTGCCCGGCAAATTGCAGAAAACTATTCTTGGGACACCTGCATCACCTCCATTCATCACTTCAATTCAACTCAGTACGCTACTATCAATAAATGAATACCATGTGGTAGGAAGGAGTAACCCATCAACCCAAATTATTTGGTAGTCACCACCGCATTAGTGTGGACCCCAACATCATTGCAAAATTGAATTTCGTGAAGCTTAAGGCTTTCTTTTGGAAGAGTTCCAACGTCTAATGACATGCAAGAAATAGGACCAACAGAAAGGATCTGAATGGGCTTGAAGTTCCATAACTGGATTGGAATGACAGGTTCTACCACCTTGGTGGTTACCTTTAAAAATTTCCTCCACCATACTGAAATTTCCAGGCACATTAAATTTTTCAAACAGGCCCATGCATTGAGCCTCTCGTCTTAAATGAATGCACACCACTGGAGACACTCGATCAATTGGGTAACGCTCTCGTCTCGCTGATATTTACCCGTGACCAATCTCTGCTTGCACCATTTTGAGTTCCTGGGCTCTACCCACCCTGTACGGATTCCAAATAGGGGAGCAATACTCGAGAAGAGGTCGGACTAATAAAAAATATCCAATCTTTTTAACATTTTGAGGACAATTTCTAAAGATTTGTTGGACAAATCTAAGGCGTTGATTTGCTTTACCAGTAATTTTGCTTATATCTGTACCCCAGCACATTTTTTCCGTGGTGGTAATCCAAGGTACTTTTAACTTGAGACAACTTTTAAAGGAACACTACCTAGATTGTAGTCAGGTGTAATTTTATCCCTTTTATATGATATCCTCATGACTAAAAACTTCTCCTTATTAAGCTTAAGCTGCCCATATTGCACCAGTTGGATAAGATGTCAAGGTCCATTTGTAAGCTAGATGGATCCCCAACTCTTACCTCATCATATAGTGCAGAATCATCGGCAAAAAATTTGGATTTACAAGAAAGGAGATTGTACATTAACCCAACTAGATTCTTTCCCTTCTATAACAACCTTTTGTCTACGATTTGAGAAAAAGGATTTGATCCCCAATAGTGTGTGTTTATTAAGGCCAAAGGTTTTTAATTTGTGCAGGAATTTTTGGTGAGGAACAGTATCAAATGCTTTGGCAAAGTCGATGAATACAACATCAATCTCCTTTCCTACATCAAATTTAGCCAGAATTTCATGTGCAAATAAAGCATACTGAGTTTCACATGATATACCCTTTCTAAAACCATGCTATGTATCGGTGATCAGTGCATGGCTACTTAAATGATTCAAGATATTTGTATAAATTATGAGCTCCAATATCTTACAAATTACTGATGTCAGAGATATGAAGCGATAATTGGCCGGATCCAACTCAGAACCAGAGTCGAAAATGGGACATATGCATGAATCCTTCCATTCCTGTGGAACTTTTCTAGGATCTAGTGAATGTTGAAAGAAGTCCGTTAGGAAAGGAGTTATTTCGAAAGATATTTCTTTTAGAATTATAGGTGAGAGTTTGTCAGGTCCCGGTGATTTATTTTCATTAATTGTTAAAAGGAGATTGAGCACTCCATGTCCACTAACTACTGTTTTTGGTATTAGTTTGTCCGTTAGCTTAGGAAGTTCAGTGGGCAAACTTCCGTCCTCGCTAGTAAACACGCTTTAAAATTAGGAATTAAGCATGCTGGCAGTAGCTGTTTTACTAATACCAGCTTGTTTGTTACTGTTGATCATGACATTGACAGCATTATTATTGTTTTTCCGCAAGGATTTGACAAATTTCCAAAAAAATTAAGGATTGGACATTAGTGATGTTCCTAAGATTGTATTTTTACACTCTAAATGCGTTTTTGAAGCTCAGATTACAATTTGGTAAATTTTGTTTTTAATGTTGTGTTGCTCCATGCCGTAGCTTGTTCCTAACTATTTGTTGCTGTCTGAGGATTCGGCGAATTTTATTAGTGCACCACAATTGTTGGAGCTGACCAATTTTTTGAGGACAAAAAGGTCCAAACCATTGGTTAATGTGATTTTAAAGTGCTCCCATTTATTATCCACAATAGATAATGTTTAGGCAGGTTTAAACTTAGATAAGTTGTCAACTATATATTGTTTAAGTCCTACCCAGTCTGCCTTTTAAAATTGAAGTACTGAACGTTTTTGAGGGCAGCTTAGGTAGGAATGAGAAATTCGCAACTAGAAGTTAATCATGGTCACCTATACCTAAATCAGTCTTTATACTCAATACACTATCTGGTCAATTAGTAATTAGTAGTTCTAGTATACTTAGTGCCACGTGTTGGAGATTTGTTAATGGCGAATTCGACTTTCCGAAAAAGTGCACACCGGCGTGCACCGGGTGTACGTTTCTGCACCCGTTCCGTTCGGCTCGGAAATGGTGCATACTTCACTGAATTGGTGCACCCTACGTTCCCTGTTCGACTGGATACACCTCGTGCACCAGGTGTGCACCGGGTGTGCACCGCCTCC